>CALSBW010023719.1:0-19584 GCA_943590975.1 Lindbergichthys nudifrons | reverse complement strand
TATGTCCCTTAACGTTAATGGTTTGGGAAACCCGATAAAAAGAGCAAAAATAACGAAAATCAAAAAAGAAAAAAGTCACAGATTACTTTCCTACAAGAAACCCACCTTTCACAGACGGAACATGAACAATTAAAACAATTTGGATTCAAAAACACCTTTTACAGCTCCCACTCTAACGCACGTTTGTTTGTTTGTAGCCTTTATTCAACCAGGTGAAAAATCCCATTGAGATCAACGATCTCTTTTTCAAGGGAGACCTGCAGGTAAAAGAGGAGTAGCCATTTTAATTTCTAATGCAGTCAAATTTGAGTACCAAAAAGAAATAAAAGATAGAGAGGGACGATATATTATTGTGAAAGGGACAATTGACAAAACTAAAGTAACATTGGTGAACATATATGCACCACCTGAGAGTGATAAGTATTTATTTGGGGCCTTGCTTGATCTGATTGCAGTAGAATCAGAGGGAATATGTATAAGTGGGGGAGATCTCAATTTGATAATGGATTATGATCTGGACACAACAAACTGTAAGAGAATTCAAAAACCTATTACAAAGCCGGTGAAAAAAACTGGGGAAGAATGGGATTCTTTGATGTATGGAGGGACCTGAAAAAAGGATTTCAGCTATTACTCGGCAGTACACTCAGTATACTCACGGATTGATTACTTTTTTATGCAGAAGGAAAATAGGGATAAAATACAGGACTGTCAAATTGGAGTGGCTGACGTGTCTGATCATTGTGAAATCTACTTGAATATTAAACTGGGGTGCAGACGGAGAGACACATTATGGAGATTGAACGTGGGCATATTGAATAACAAATTGGTTGTTGAACAAATCAAAGATGAAATACAGAAATATTTAGAGGAAAACAATAACGACAACACAGACCCAGCCATATTATGGGATACATTAAAAGCAGTAATACGAGGAAAATTGATTTATATTTCAAGTAACCTCAAAAAAGTAAAAGAAACTCGATATAATAATCTCACAGCCGACCTGAAACAATTAGAACAAAAACATAAAGAAAAAAGTGATAGAAAAACACAAAAACAAATCAAAGAGGTGAGAAACCAAATTAACAACTTACTACATCAGGATATGGAGATAAAAGCAAGATATCTTAAACAAAATTATTATGAATTAGGCCCCAAAGCTACAAAGTTGTTGGCAAGACAATTACGAAAGCAACAGGCAGTAATCACAGTCAACAAACTACATGACCCTAAAACAAATCAACCTAAATATGAACCCAAAGAAATTGAAAATATTTGTAGAGATTATTACAAAGATCTTTACATGCAAACGTCTACAACAAATCATATGCGTACAAAGTCATTCCTAGACTCACTGGATCTGCCCTCTATAGGTAAAGTTCAAAATGAACGTATAACAGCAAAGATAACTATAGATGAAATCCATAAGGCAATCGGAAAACTGAAAACAAACAAAGCTCCAGGTAGTGATGGATTCCCATCGGAGTGGTAAAAAAAACTAGAAAAAGAACCGTCTCCACTGCTACTAGGTGCCTTTAATTGGATCATGTCAAAAGAGGATACTCTCCCCTCATGGAAAGAAGCAATTATTACAGTTATCCCCAAACCACTAAAAGATAAAGAATTTTGCCAAAATGATAGACCAATCTCAATTCTTAATGTTGATTACAAGCTCTACACTACGATACTATCAAACAGGCTACAAACAATAGTACCAGACCTCATAGATGAGGACCAAACAGGCTTTGTTCCAGGTAGACAGACGCATGATAATATCAGAAGAACGTTACACATCATACATAGAATACAAACAAATAAAATACCAGCAGCACTGATTAGTCTCGATGTGGAAAAAGCTTTTGACAGGGTCAATTGGGAATTTGTATATCTAACATTAGAGAAATTTGGATTCAGTAATAAAACAATTAAATGCATCAAGTCTATTTATAGCAAACCAACAGCTGGAGTTAAAGTGAATGGCTCACTAACAGACAGATTTACATTGTAAAGAGGAACTAGTCAGGCTGCTGTCTCAGCCCTACCCTGTTTGCTCTCTATATAGAACCATTAGCCCAAATGATCAGGAAAGTGCAATAGCAGGAATAAACATTAGTCAACAAAAACATGTTATTAGCCTTTTCGCAGACGACGTCATGATCATGCTGAAAGATCCAGTAAGCTCCTTTATAAAGCTAATGCATATTAGGAACAATTTGGTGAATATTCAGGATACAAATTAAACATATCTAAAACTCAAATCCTTATGGTTAACTGCTCTCCAAATCAAAAACTAAAATAATTCAATTTAAACCGAGAAGCTAAATCAATTAAATACTTAGGAATAAACATAACCAAAAATGTAGCAAAGCTGTACCAAAGCCACTATGAATGTATTGACAAAGATATAAGGAAAGATTTCGAAAAATGGTCAACTTACCCGATGAGTTTTATTGACAGGATAAATACAGTGAAAATGAATATTCTACCACGTTTGTTGTATTTATTTCAATCCTTGCCGATAAATATACCGCAGATTCAGTTCCAAAGCTGGGATAAGCTTATATCAAGATTCATATGGGGGGGTAAAAAACCTAGGATAAGACATACCACACAGCAATTGCCTAAAGAAAGAGGGGGACTGGCACTTCCAAACTTAAAGGAATATTGTCATGCAGCACTACAACGTCCTCTCATTTACTGGTGCAACTCCGACTATATAGCCCGCTGGAAAGACATGGAAATACTTACATATGAGTCCCCAATTCAACCACTCATAGGGCAAAGAGAAATGCCTCGCCATATTAAAGAAAAGGGAGACCTAGACCCAATAACAACATTTACACTAGAAAAATGGTATTCTATTATTGAACAATTAAAATTGGGAAGGGAACTTGGACTATTAGACTGGATAGCCTGTGAAAAAGGATTCAAACCAGGAAGCTATGACTGTAGATTCAAGCAATGGACAGAAAAGGGTTTAACAGCCATATGCACGGTTATCCAGAAGGGAGAAATGAGAAGCTTTCAAGACCTGAAAAACCTCTTTGACCTAGAGAACAAAGACTTATTCAGATATATGCAAAAGAGGGACTACTATACAAAAAAGGTTCAGAAAAATGAAGATGACATACAACCTATTGTAAAGATTATTGCACGAGCTTACCATGATGATGTTCCCAAAGTTGTGTCAACCCTGTATTCGTGCTTGATGGAAGCCAAAAAAGATTCAACACTATGTAAAAACTAAATGGGAAAAAGAACTCAACGAAAGGATCTCAGATGAGATGTGGTATGATATGTGGAAAATGCACCAGACCACTACACAGTCACACGGATGGAGAGAATTTCTGTGGAAAAAACTAATTAGTTTCTTTTACACACCCAAAATCACTAGTAAACAAACAAACACTCAACAATCATGCTGGAGACTTTGTAAACATCAGGAACCTCACCATACACATGTGTTTTGGAGCTGCAGTAAAATGCAACCTTTCTGGGACTGTGTACACTCTGTTATATGCAAGGTATTAATGGCTATAGAATCCCTCAAACCTGTTTGATATTATACCTGGGACAAATGGAAGGATCTGTACATGTCGGAGATCAATAGCTGATCAAGATCCTCCTAGCTGCTGGAAAGAAGGCTATCACTAAAAACTGGCTAAATGCGGAAACACCAAGCTACAGACAATGGGTTCATATTATTGGTGATATCCTAATAATGGAGAAAATCACATACAAGTTGAAAGTAATGGAAGACAAATTTCTTAAGGCCTGGGAAAAATGGTTAAGGTACATAACAAAGGAGTCATAAAAAACCAAGCAATATTTGATAACTATGTAGATCGTCTCCGTGCAGGCACTGTTCTCTCTGAAATGTAATATTTGTTTGTGTGTAAAAAAAGAAAAAGAAATGAACACAAGACTAGTTTCACAAGGGCAATTTAAATTCATAACAGAAAGACATTTGATGACAGTATGTTGGGATTCTGTATTCATTTTTTCAGCTTGATAATATCTAAGCAGTGACAGGTAGAAGCAGTATTGCCAGGAAATCATTCACACTGATTTTTAGTTGTTTTTGAATCCATAACATTAGTGGGTTTCTTTACCAGAAACATGAGTAGTTCATTAATATATTTAGATTTTAAATAGGATTTCAAGGATTTGATTTAAGAATAACACAGATGCTTGTCAGAAATTCAGAGCTATTGAAATATGTTATTTAGTTCACCTAAATATATTTGTATATGTGCATATATGTATATCAGTGTATGTATGTGTATGTATATGTATATATGTCAATCAACACGTAAAGCAGATTAATAATAATAATAACAATAATAATGCATAATAATGATAATTATTGCAGATTATAGATTATAAATAAATCATTTAGGGATAAGGGGGTGAGATTAAATAAATTATACTTCTTCTCACTCCTTTTCGAACACTAGATGTGGCACTGTTTATGTTGCTAATGCTGTTGTTGTTGTTGTGTATGTCAGTTTTTGTTTTGATTTCTCTTACATGACTATGCACTGCAACATTTGTTTTGTTTTGTAATTATTTATTTTACTTGTTCGAAATAAATGTATCAATGAAAAAAAAAATCAATCAAACCTAAAGATGTTGGAGTTTTATTTTGTTGGCACAGTCCAAGATTCTGAGGCTGCACTGGCAAATAGGAGGTCTAAAGGTGTGAAAGGAGGGATTTGTGCAGTCTATTTTTATATAACATTACAAGACTGATTCTTATTATTACATTATTTGCTTATTGTGCTCATTTTATGTTGCTGTGACTTTGGAATAAATAGACACAATCACCCCCCCCCCAGTTTTGATGGGGAGGATAGGAACGAAGGGAAAAGTCATATGAGAAAGTGTTTAGCTTGCAATATTGAAAGTAGCAAGGTCAGGTGCAGAGACTGAGAGAACACAAAGAGGCAGTCAGAACAGCACATCGCACCGGCCTTGAATTGTATGGGAGCCGCGCTCCCCCGCAGAGCTAGGAAGCAACATTATGGTTTTCCACTATATCTGAAGAAACGTTAGAGAAAACAAATGATATGATAGAGACAGAGTAGGGAGGGACTTCGCCAGCCGGCCGAATGCTGATTGGAGGATTGTGTTGCCAAGAGACTCTTGTCTGAGTCTGTGCACCAACCAAAGAGAACCAAGTCTAAACCGCGGTATCTCTTCATCTAGTCTTGACCAATCATAAATGTACGGGCAACGCCCTGTGTAATAAAATGTATTGTCGCACGAGGTTCGAGGCTCTTGTCCGGAAATAGACTGACAGATTACAGCTTTGCTCTCTGTGATTTCTGTGACGTGACGGAGTCCTTGGCCAAGTGATATATATCTTTTGCTCTCTCATAATAAATAGTTAAACTTAGAAGTCGTCTGTCTTTCCTGGAATTTTGAACACAACACTACCTACATGTCTGAACTCGATCCTTAGAGTAATGTGTTATGGAGCCTTCTCTTCAATCTTTTTTCCACATAACGAGCATTTTGCGCTGCTCTTTCCCAATGTGGAAGCAAAATGTGTGAAAGCATACAGCACGATGCGGGGTGTGTCTCTGGACTCTTTAGGCTGGAATAGCGGGGGCGCGCTCAGTACGTGAACTCGCCTCGCAGGTGCACACGCCAGGACAGAGTACATCTGACTAGGCCTGTCGCGATAAGCAATTCATTGACTTGTCGTACGATAAATAAAAATGAACTCTATAACTTTTCTGAGCTTGATAAATTGCCGTTTACATGCGTGTTTGTTTACATAAGGATGTGACCAGCATTTTAGCCAGGCGCGCCGTGAGGGGCGGGGCTCACACACAGCCAGGTCAGGACACTCCGCGTGCAGCAGTGTGGCAGCCAAATTAATAATATAGAGCCAAGCTGGAGACAACTTGTGACTTACTCGAGGGGAATTTGAAGTTAAATGGAATTGGTTGCAAAACCTAATTCCACATCTCCGGTGTGGGAATATTTTTGGATTTAAGCCAAATCAACGAGGCGAACCTACGGAATTGAATGAGCCGGTATGTCGCATTTGTTTTAAAAAGGTAGCAACAAAAGCTAGCAATACGACCAACCTTAAACTGCATGTGAAACACAACCACCCCATTCCGTTTTCCCAGCTGGGAGCAGATACGGCAGCTGGAGATGGAGAGCCCCCACCTGCAAACATGTTGGTGTTCCTTGCTCGAAATCTTTGAAATACAGATTTGGATATGGCCTATTGAGGCATCTGGGTCTTTGTATGGACAGTGGACAGTGGACTGTGTGTATGTGTGTGTATAAACTGTGGTAATCTGGCGCCAATCAGTGCGCGAGTCCGACTTGAGTCCGAGTCCAGGACTCGAGTACTCCATCTCTGCAAGACGGTCACTTTTGCAAGGAGATTAAAATACGAGAGCAAACAGTGTGAGGAACATTTTAAGTCATGGACATGGAAAACAATGGCCTACCTTGTGTCCACTTTGGTTCTCTTGGGCTGTGATGTAGCACGTGAAGACCTCATAGACACTCTCCTCATTTTTCAGCTCCTCTCCCCACATCTGCTGCAGTGCATCTTTAGATGACTTGCTCTTCAGGTAGAACAGGTAGTAGTCATTTAACTCGCCAAAAGCTGGAGAAGAGGAATTTCCCCTGAAAACATCAACAGCAGGATGCTACTAAGTTAAGATTTATTCACCAAATAAAATGCATTAATAAGGAAGTTGACATTGAAGTTTTGTAAACTGGTACCATCTGCCGTTGGGGAACTCGTCCCAGTCCTGAGTTCTGTAAATGTAGCTCTTTGGTCGGGATGCCCAGAAAATGGGTCGAACATCTTCTACCTTCCGCTTGGGATGGGCACTAACTGCCCAGGGAAGAGGACGTCTGGCAAACAAAAAAAAAGAACAAGCTATGAAACTTCTGGCTATTTTGAATGGCAACAATGCAAACAGAGTGCAGGGCCTCTCTAAGATATCTGGCTTCACAAACCTGCCACTTGTGTTCCTGGAAAATGTACCAATCTAACTACGACTATGTGCATGTATAATTGACAAACATGTTCAGGATCCAGAGCAGCGTGTATGAAGTGATAGGATGTTTGTTAAACTGCAGCATTTGAAGTTATTATACCTTAAAGCAGGGGTCTCCACTCACAAGGAGCATTGTCCAATACGGAGACCAATATGAAATCACAATTTGAAAAGAAACTGTTCAAGTGGACTGCCTATAAGACCCTTCACTAAGTCACAGCGAACCCTGACCTTAGTTACATTATGTATAGATAATTCTTTGATCTCTGACACTACTTTTGTTTGTTTTGTTGTTCCTGAAAATAATAAAACCTAAGTTTAAAAAAAAAAGCAGGGGTCTCCAACCTTTTTTAGGATGAGAGCTACTAGTTCAACACATCTGATCAGAGTTTGAAGACTACTTTGATATCTGTGTTGCTGGTATGCTTTCAGCCTTCAGATCAGCAGTAGGCAGTTCAAGTTGAACTCCCTTTGATTTAATAATGCATGTATTGTCCAGGATACCCCACAGGGCACCCCGAGGCAGAAAGCTATGAGGAGGATTTAAGACACCTAAAGGAAAAAGTAGATGCTTAAAAAATAAAACAAGTCGTGAGCTACTTTCACTCCTCTTTTTTTTGTTTTTTGCAGTGTATATATTTAGCACATTTTAGCATTATGATATGCTTACCTTTAGGGACCCGTTTTCAGTGTTTACTAAAATAAATTATGCAATTTAATTATTTTAACCTGCTTTATTTGGGGGTGGACCTCACCTCCTCTAGGGGGTCCTTACCTCCTCTAGGGGGGTTCGGGGGGATGCACCCCTGGGAAGATTTTAGTTTTTAAATGTTGAAGTGAAATGCATCAATCTGGAGCACTTTGAGCACAAAATGAATTCATGGATACAGCTCTCAACACTCAGATGAAAGGGAGCTGTATACTTTTCAATAATCCAAACATCTTTAGAATATGATCACAACCAATAACAAACCATTTAAACTTGTTTATTCTTAACTTATGTTACCTAGTTAGTATTCTTTATTTATGCATATTTTACTAATCACTCCCCTTTTAAACAGTTTTTTCTTTTACTGTCCTATAGTACACATTGGAATGATTTCTTACAACTATATTAAATAGATAAAGGTGTGCTCTCTCTAGCTCTCTCTCTCTCTCTGTCTGTCTCGCTCAGTCACAGAGGCTGTGTGCTCCTCCGTGGCGATGAAGGCTTGCGTTAAAAAATAATAATAAACATATTTGTAAAGTGGGGGGACATAAACGGGATTTCGAAAAGTGGGGGGGGACATGTCCCCCCTGTCCCCAGTGGAAATTACGCCATGCGTGTGTGTGCGTCAAGTGCAATAAATATATATGCAAGTTGCAACACACACAGTAAAACTCTGCCCCTAATGTGTTGTATAGGCTGGTTTAGGTCCTATCTATCTGAACGCTCTCAGTTTGTATGTGTCAACGATGAATCTTCCATGCAAACCAAAGTTAGCCATGGAGTGCCACAGGGCCCAGTGCTTGGACCTATTTTGTTCACACTATATATGCTTCCGTTAGGCAATATTATAAGGAATCATTCTGTACATTTTCATTGTTATGCGGATGATACTCAACTATATTTACCAATCAAGCCTGATGAAATTAATCATCTAAATAAAATTCAAGACTGCCTCAAGGACTTAAAAACGTGGATGACCTTAAACGTTTTGATGTTAAACACGGCCAAAACTGAAGTTATTGTACTTGGGCCAAATAATCTACGAAACAAATTATCTAAAGATATACTAACTATGGATGGCATTAATTTGGCCTCCAGTGAGACTGTAAGGAATCTTGGTGTTATATTTGATCAGGATTTATCCTTTAACGCCCACATAAAATCAATTTCAAGGACCGCCTACTTCCATCTACGTAACATTGCAAAAATCAGGCATATCTTGCCTCAAAACGATGCAGAGAAACTAGTCCATGCTTTTGTTATGTCAAGGCTGGATTATTGTAACTCTTTATTATCAGGGTGTACCAAGAAGTCAGTTAAGTCGCTTCGTGTACTAACCAGAGTTAGGAAAGGGGACCACATTACTCCTGTTCTGGCTGCCTTACACTGGCTCCCTATAGAACACAGGATAGAATTTAAAATTCTTCTTCTCGCCTACAAAGCCCTTAATGGGCAGGCGCCATCTTACCTTAAAGAGCTCATTATACCCTACTGTCCTACTAGGGCATTGCGTTCCAAGAATGCAGGGTTGTTGGTTGTTCCTAGAGTCTCTAAAAGTACAATGGGAGCCAGAGCCTTTCCTTATTAAGCTCCACATTTGTGGAATCAGCTTCCAGTATGTGGAAAATTCTGCCAGAAGGAAAATCATGGTCAAACTCCTTATGAAGTGTGCGGTGAGGTGCCGCTCCATATAGAGTTGTAGTAAGTAGATAGAGTTCGCTATGATTGAGGTTTCGTTTATGCATAGGGTAGATTCTTTTAATTACATTTCCTTTTTTTTGTGTGTATTTTTTACATTTTGGATTTCATCACTAAATCACGAAGACACAGCAATACAAACTGATGAATATCATAACCAATATTGCATGGTAGCAATCAGGAAAAAAATGAATTACCTGAATTTCCCAAAAAGTATTGTGTGTTAATATTTCTGATTTGTGGTGTTCTCTTTTAAAATAAATAACAAGAACATGTAACCATTAACATTAATCCCCTTCTTGTAAAGAGGGGTATTGTGAAAATGTGTTTCAAATATTCAGGTGTTGTAGAGGTCATGTTCTAGAACCAGAATGGGACAACATTATTTATATTTTCAGTGGAATAGTAGTTACATCATGCTGCTTTTTGCTACTGTTGCCTTTCTGTCAACACTGGGACTCTGTAGGAAATATGACTGTTTATGGTGATTTTTTTTAAGCAGGCAAAAAGGATGACTGACCTGGGGTCCTCTATCCACAGCCCCAGCTGTCGCAGCACCTCCATGGTGGCGACCTCTCGATTCAGTGTGTAAAAGTGGAGTCCCGGTACCTTTCCACTGTCTAGCAGCACACGACACATCTCCACCGCCTGTTGTATTCCGTAGTTACGAATAGCAGCATCGTTGTCTTTGATGGGCTCGATGACTTCTGTGATTTCCTCTGGCACCTCGAGCTTTGACAGATTCACAAGCTGACGAAGAGACTGGTAACCCTGATGAGGAACAGGTTAAATGTCACATATTTTAAAAGGTGATATTTTCCAGGGGTTTTTCTAGAAGAATATAGTACGAGGCAATACTGTGGCGCTGATCTTGTATGTAACAATTCTCGCAAAGAACATGACGCCAGTATACAAGACGGCGCCGTGGACGTCAACAAAAGCGCGCCGTCCGAGCTCCGTAAAAACAAAGCTGTCTCTGCAGCTGATGGTCTATTTGACACACTTTTGACACTCATATTTTTGATGTAATTATACCTTTTTTGCCAAACAGAAATATTGTTTTCTGGAATCACATTAAAATTTTACAGGGAAAATCGGCATTTTGGTATGAGGGCGCACGCCGAAAGTAAGAGGGCGCAGCGCCCCTGTTACCCGATTTAGACAAAACCCTGTTTTCCATGTCTTTTATTCTAAACCGGAGCTTGGTGCTATAAAATACTTTAGGAATGGAACTATGGAAATGCTCAATGTATTAAGAAATGCATACAGCCGATACTCAAAGTGGGGCTTTAAAAGGAGAGTTACCTGGATGGGGAATATTCCTGGTAGGATGGGACATGTGATACCAATTGCCCTGCAGTCATCCAGGAACTTGAGGAATGTGTCTGCTCTGAAGAACAGCTGGGTGATCACAAAGTCTGCTCCAGCATCTACTTTTTCCTTTAGGTGTCTTAAATCCTCCTCATAGCTTTCTGCCTCGGGGTGCCCTGTGGGGTATCCTGGACAATACATGCATTATTAAATCAAAGGGAGTTCAACTTGAACTGCCTACTGCTGATCTGAAGGCTGAAAGCATACCAGCAACACAGATATCAAAGTAGTCTTCAAACTCTGATCGGATGTGTTGAACTAGATCGATGGCGTGGTTGAAGCCTCCCTCCTCTTCTTCCCAGTCGGCTCCCACTGGGTCTACAGAGAATCACAATCACAGTTTAGCTGCCAGCCATACTGTATGTTGTGAAGACCTCAAAGGTTAGAGATTAATTTTAAACTCAGATTATCACAATATCTTAAATAACATTGGCAAAAGAATCAGCAGAATGGGGATTTAATTAATAGAGTGGAAAGTGAGTTTAATTGAAAAGTGGACATGCAAGGGAAAAAGCAGCCTGTCTTTCAACAGGTAATCCACACACTCCAGGCAGAGCTGCTCTTAGGCTTCTCTTTACTAAGAATTGCCAGGAGAAGCCAGTCAACCTTTTTTTGTAATCAGAAACAGAAGAAAAACTATGGAACAAATCAGATAACTCAATTTCTTAATGGTCTCTTGAGTGGGAATGTTCCATTTTCCAGCAGGAATTTCCTCGAGTGTATACTTTAGGCAGCTGATAAAAAAAGATTAGCACCAATGCTACTCACTTACCTACACTACTCTACAGAAGACTTCTATAATCCAAAATGTAAACACATGTGATCTCTCCTACCTCCCCTCAGGGCCATGATGTTTTTGAGGCCCAGGTGCTTGGCCTTGGCGAGGTAGCCAGTAATCTTCTCTTTGGTCTGGTTGCAGCAGGTCAGATGAAGGATGCTCTCTAGGCCACAATAATTGACTGCTGTGCTTGCAATCATCATAGATGAGGTTTCCTTGTCGGAGCCTGGGTCCCCTGCTGGGTGCCAAGTTATGTCGATGAACAGAGGCCCTCCGCTGCCCATACGGTCAAATCTGAGGAAAGAAGGCAAACTCAGCGCTCCAAATCTTTGCTGCAGAATTACAAAAAGCCCTTTAGTTACTGGTCTATAATTGTTGAACTATGCAATCAAGAGACATATTTCTTTCTGCTATGACTAAGCTATTATTTTTTATTCTTTGACCGTGCGTGCACATTTTTTATCCGGCCTTTGGTGATTCAAAGCATATCATGATTCCTGAATAAATATTTCAGTTTTCACATGCCTTGATATAAGGTTGACAGCTCCACTGGCTGTGCGGGGAGGAAAGAATTCCAGCGAGAACCAGCAGTCTCCAGACTCCGTCCTCTTGCGCATCTTGTCCCGCAGCCTGTCTGAGCGGTCTGCATCCAGCACCGGAGTGGAGCAGCGGGAGCTTTCCTTGGAGCTCTCCCCGCTGGAGTCACTCTTGCATGACTGCCAACTACCGTCCCCTCGCTGAACCTGGTTAACCATGATGGTAACTTAGTCTGAGAAAAAAAGAAACATCTGTTCCATCAATGACTTGAGATTTTTATGTATAGCCTACCTAGCTGTACAGCACAGAAACCAATGAACACTAGTAGACACAACCTCATAACTAACCACAATAATAAAAAGTTATACAATTGTCAATACAGAATAGGAGGAAAGTTTAACTAAATTGCATGATTCAAATCCTGCTTGAAAAGTATATAGAGAATCCAACGAGAGGCCACTAAAGTACTAAATAACAATAATTGTAAGGTTTAGGATTATTTAAATGAATTGCTATACCACTTGTTAGCATAACTTCTAATGCATAATGATTTATTAGTTGATTTATATTCTGTATTATAAATTAATACATGCAAAGAAGTTAGTATCACATTTTTTAAATGCACGTAGTGGAGTAAAAGGTAAAACAATGCCTCCGAAATGTAATAAAGTAAAAGTATTAAGTAGCAAAACTCGAAAATACTCAAGTGAAGTACAAGTACATAAAATTGTATTTTGGTACAGTACTTGAGTAAATGTACTTAGTTACATTCCACCACTGGGCGTTCAGCATACGTTACCATGGAGAAGTGAACCAGCGTCGTAGGGCTGAAACCCGGCCAGCGTTCATCCTAAAGTTACCACGATAACCCCAAAACATGCTTCTAGTAAAGACCATGGGTCCCTTCTCACCCATTATTACCTCTAAACTGTAGAAAAGTAAGACATTTTTGTGATGACATCAACTCCCAAACACAGAGTAGCACGAGCCGCTCACTTTATACCCAGGTATATCCCCCCGCGCGTGCAGGTAAAGTAGTGTAGTAGCAAACTGCTAGCTCTGTGGGAACAGCTAATGTTAGCTGCGTGGTTCACGATGCAAGCCGTGTTGTTATTACATTCAAACAGACAGATAGAAGTGACCCAGACTATATTCTGCTTCTACCACGCCGAGCTTGTAGCTTAACCCAGTCCGCTCTGTTTGCGCTGTTGGTAAACAAAAAGCAGTGCTTCTCCCACCTCCCAAAGACGGTTGTCTTTGTGTTGCGGTACTGTCTTCAATCCAGGGCGGAACGCCTAGCTGTGGCAGCGTGGTATCCAAAAACAGAGATCTCATGTGGCAGGGGTCAACCATGTATGAAGAGAACTGGATCCAGCGTCGGAGGAGGGGCACCGCTCATTGCTATGAGCGTTGCTCAGTGGCGCATGAAGCAAAAATAGAGCGACTGTAGATTCAGAAAGTACCCGGATCGTCCGGGGCCTTTTGTTTAGAGAGCATGCGCACTTACATTTTCCTTAAATCGATTAATGGAGAGAGAAAATAACTTTGGATTAAACTTTTAACGCATGGTACAACTGTAAAGCCCTAATGATTTAAATAAGGGCTAAACAAGTGTTCGTAGTAGGTAGTTGATTTAGCTCAAAATAAATTATATCGTTCCTTTCCCAATGTAAGTCAATGGGAAAAGGTATTTTTGGGTCAAAATGACGCCACGGACGCTGTAGTACCACCATTTGGCCGCTATAGTCATTCCAAAATCGGCTTCAACAATTGGCGCACTTCCTGGTGTCCTGGGGTCAACGTTTGTATGAGACTAGAAGCAGCGGAAAGTTCTCCTTTGCGAGTTCGTGAAAGAGTTAAAGAAAGACGTAAACAAATGATAAAATGACCCTGACTTAAAAAACGTTGATTATGCACCTGACACATTTGATTGTGTAAATGTCTAAAAAATAACCTTTATTAATAGCTGCTGAATAGTTGTTTTTTAAATGTAAATAGTTGTTTTTTTAAACCAACAAGAAGAAAGTAAGCTAACGCAGCAGTGAATACCATTGTTTTTATGGGAATCAGTATAGTGCAATATTGTAAACAATGATTACAACAGCTCAATCACAAATTAATTGGTTTTCTTACACATTCCCATAGGGTGATACTTTTTAATTATGCATTAATTTTAAGAGTTTGAAATGCGGTTATGATATAATATTAAACTTATGCGTAAATGACACACAGTTTTGACTATTTTGAATAACATTCCGCATTTTGACAAATAGGGGTAGCTACTCTTGCTGCGTTTAGATGTCATGGGAAATATTACTTTTCAAAGAGCAATAACGTTATCATCATATATTCAAAAATCAAATGTTAAGACACAGCTCCTACTCTTATATGCTGTCAAATAAGCTGTCTTTTGTTCTACACACTAAATGTGTAAGGTGTTTCTAGTGAATTAGATAGTTGTATGCTATGCGATTTTACCAAAGCCACTGAACGCAGCGTGACACAACAGGGAAGATGGCGTGTTGTGGAAACTGTTTTTGTTGCCGATGTTGCTGCAGCGAAGGAGAGACTCGGACACCAGAGGAACTGGTAAGGCAAAAATGTGAATTATTTAAAAAGGGGGTCTCTTGATTAATTCATAATTAGATATTTTCCGTCGGAATATCACGTGGGTTCTTCTCAGTGCCCTGTTCTGGTTTGCTTACTGCACCCTGCTGATCCGACACTGTTGTGTTCTGGTGTCTTACATCTTTTACCATAAAAGATGCAAAACCGACACCTTCGCAATAATGTATGTGCATTTAGGAAGGGACAATGCACATGAATCAACATGAGCACTTGAGTCCATGATGTAAATGTATCAGATTTATCCATAGACGCAGGGCCGGTTCTAGCCAATTTGATGCCCTAGGCGAGATTTTAGCTTTCGTTTTAAAGTAAAATGCTTCAATCTGGTGCACTTTGAGCACACAATTACTAGAGACTATCTAGGGGTACAACTCTAAAACACCCATATGAAAAGGATCGGTTTACATTTTAATAATCAAATAAGTATGTGAACATTAACAATAACCTACCATAGACAATAACAAATAAATGTAACTTATTTTATTTTTGTTGTTCATTCATATCTTATTTTACCAGTTAACATTTATTTATTTATGCATATTTTTGTATCTCTCCAGTTTTAAACGAAGTTTTTGGTTTACTGTCCTATAGTATACATTGAAATGATTTAAAACCTGTTTATTCCAATAATTATAAAGGAGTGCTTTGGGAATATTTGTTTACATAAATTGTGATCAAACCGTTTGAGACCCACTGAGATAACTTAGACTAAAGTTAACCATCTAAACACTCAGAGTCCTTTACGTCACTGAGCCAAAACATGTTTTGCATATTGCTACACCTGTTTACAGTTAATACACATTTCTTTAAATCAAAATCTAAGAGACCGATCAGAGACATAGGTCAATAAATCCTGGATATCCCATGTTCTCCTCGACATTAGGGTGCACTGTGATTATTTTCTATGTAAATTATGTGCTGGTTTTCATGTTGTGAATGAAATAGTATTCAGCTAAACACTTGTAGTTAGCTGCAGGGTTTGGCAGTCCCTGCTTTGCTGGATGTGTCTCTAGAGAACAATGAAACCTATTTTTATGTTTTCCTGAAGACGATCCTTGGGGAAATCCAAGATGAAGAGGATGAGATTCTACCCAGGAAAGACTATGAGGTAAGTAAGCAGTGTGGATGTGTTCATGTACAGATGTCTGAGTCAAGTGTGGGTTGACTTTTCTCGTTTTGGCTTTACAGAGCTTGGATTATGATCGCTGCATCAACGAGCCCTACGTGGAGCTTCTCGAGGGAATGGACAACAAGGTAAGAGAGATCACTTCCAATGTCTTTTGTTTACTCGTCGCTCAAAGTGGAGGACACATCTACAAAGCCTTCACTTCCAGCAGGTGGAATCTTACAGATCCATGTATATTGTGTGTTCAGGAAAATATTTCTATCTCTCTCTCTCTCTCTCTCTCTCTCTCTGAGGAAGCAGTTATTGTTGTTGCTTGTTAAGGGTCGAGCTCAAACTGACACAAGATAGTTTGCTGGCTAGGGACATCTGGTAGTCCAATTTATCTGAATGCTATCTCCCCTTTGGCATATATTACATGTTACTTGTTACATGTTACTTGTTAGACGCTTTTATCCAAAGCGACTTACATACTCAATACTGTGGACAATCCCCACTGGAGCAATTTGGGGTGAAGTGTCTTGCCCACGGACACAACGACATGCTGACTGCAGTGGGGTTTGAACCTGTGCTCCCCTGATCTGAACACCAAGGCTCTATCCATATTCTTAGCTAGGGACAGGCTTATAGTGCCTTGCTTGTTATGTCTTGTTATGCACAATGTTGATTATTCTCTCAGAGCTTGCTAAATACAGGGGACTGGGGGAAAGATCTTCAGAATTGGTTAGGCAGGGGCTGCGACAACTCGTTGCTGCAGCAAATCTCTTCCAATAAACCATCATTGTCTGTCTGCCATCAAGTCCAGCTCTCCCGTGTTCGCACTGTGTTTCGAGTCCTTGCTCCAGAAGTTTCCTTTACATTGTGTAGTGCCATCTTCCATTAAAGATCCACCCAGGGCTTCTGATAATAAAGCTTATAGTATTTACCAAAGCAGTGTTTCTAGACATTTTCATTTGTGGAAGTTGTCCCATACTTAAAATGAACCTAAACCTGGTGCTCCACACATGTTGGGGCTATTTTGATTCTCAATGGAGATTATTGGTCTTGCCTGATATCAGTGAACTTTCTTCTTATATTTGATCTGTGGACACTACTAGTTTATTTTATTCGAAACTAGACTGCTTATCTAAATAATGAACTAAATCATCTAGCTAATTGAACTGACCCCTTTTTGTTAAGAACAGGAACATACCTTTACGTGTTTTTACAGATCATCTGAAAGAGCTGCTTTAACAAGATGTATCGCAGTAGTAGAAACAATTGAGTAGTATGCCTACTCTATCTATTTCATAAATATGAAATAATAATTGTATGAAAAAAATGTACATAAATTCTATGATGATATGAAGAAAATAAAAATGGAATGTGCACAAACGCATAAAATAGGAAAATGTGCATTCTGCTGCACTACTGTTGGATTAGGTCATGTGATAAAAACAACTTTGTTGATACAATTTAAATACATCATTAAAACATATTTTCTACATTTTAATATTCATACCTTATTTGTCAAATGTTTTTAACATGTTTTCATGTTCCAATAGAAAGCCAAAAAGTATGAAGCAGTGCGATGGATGCTGATGTTTGCAATCGGAGTCACCGTGGGTCTGGTAGGTGGGCCGGGAATATCTCTTTGATAGCCACATTTCAACGTACTAATCATCACTTCCTGTCTCCTTCAGGTGGGCCTCTTTGTGGATTTCTTTGTTCGCCTCTTCACCAAAATCAAATATACTTTGGTTGCGGATTGTATCCTTTGCCATGCCTCTTCTAATGACAGGATAAATGGCTGAGTTCAGTGTGCAGTGATCAGCCTTTCTGTGATGTGCTGTCCACCACACAGGGTTATGGTCGTGGAAATGGTGTTAGTGGAATAATGTGCATTTGGGAAAAATAAGTCACAATATTACCCAAAGGGTTATAATAACGTCTGACAATTTAACAAAAATAACGAAGTTATAAAATAAATTATAAATAAGATTCTCATAATATAGATTAACTTTATATAATCCTTCCTCCTGCCCCCTGGCAGTAATGGCAGACTGTATACATGTCAATCAGTGCTCTGCATTCACAGTGTGCATAGAGGGAAGCGTGTTAGCGGATCACATGATGCTATGAAGATAACAAATTGCATTTATAAAACAGAGCAGCAAATACACAAACAAATAGAAACAAATCTGTAAACCTTAAATTGATTCACAAATGAGTGAAAAATGATTATGATACATAATGAATGGAGTATGGACAGGCATATAAAGTGCATACTAGCCGTTCTCCAGAATTAGTGCATGACTCCTTTGTGTTTTTTCTCTCTTCCGGGCAGCCATCATTCATTACAGTATGTTTTGACAGTAAACAGAAACATTGAGATGTGTGAATGTTGTCCTGAGCTCAGCCTGCAGCCTTGCAGCAGTGCAGTGACAGAGGCTGTCTCTCTTTGTCCCTGCTGGAGCTCCTGGCCTTCAACCTGACCTTCGTCTTCATCGCCAGTGTGCTCGTTCTCGTTGAGGTAGGACTGCTCACACACAGCAGCTTTTACATTCAAACAGAAGGCATTGTCTTATGATATTAAGTCATCGCAGTCATGTCAGTAGTAAAACATGTAATTCAGAAAACTCTCCTCAAGACTCCAATAAGAAGCATATTTGTTAAATGAAATTCTCGCAAGAGATAAAGCCCTGATGCGTAACCTCCCGACACACATACATCATAACAATCCATCTAGCCAACACAGTAACAGCAGGGCGGCTAAGGAGTGGGTTGTTGGTTTGATTCCCCTGTAGTCAACATATTGAAGTGTCAATTGGCAAGACACTGAAAATTGTCCCAAAGACTGAAAAAGCACTATAAATGCAGTCTATTTACGTTTGACAAAAGTAGATATAGTCTGAAGTATTCATACCATAGATAGAGCAGTCATTTATTAATCCTGTGCATTAATCATTCACACGGTCTCCTTCTTACATGTGGCAGCAGCAACTTTGTTGCTTTGAAGCTGCATCATGTGTTTAGCATCTTCATATTTGTCTGATATTAAGGTTTAATCTTCATTTGTGAAATATGCTGCTGTGCAGATGTTTGTGATAAAGCTAAAACACTCTGGTAGACGGTTTGAGAAACTCTCTCTGTGTTGACCAGCTTACAGACCACTGTGAACGTGTTTTATAAAACCTTAACTCTCCAGTATTTCTTTCAGGATTGACCCAAACTTTACCTGGCATCAATACATAATAATAATACAAAGATGCAATGTATTTCATTTTTAATGCAAATCAAAAGTGTGTTTGTGATCCTAGAAAACGTATGTTGCCTGTTTCCAGCCTTTAGCTGCAGGTTCGGGGATCCCAGAAATTAAAAGTTACCTAAACGGAGTGAAGGTTCCAGGAATCGTCCGGCTGCGAACTTGCCTCTGCAAAGCTGCTGGAGTCCTGTTCAGCGTGGCTGGAGGTAAGGTCTGACTTTCATACTGAATGTGTCCAAGTTGAATTTATTTATATTGAAGGGGCTTGCTACTGACAATTTGTTCACTTAAATAAAAAATCTTAGTTTCCAAAAGGAAAAAATGCATATTCCCACAATGACGAGCAGTGCTGTTGTGATGATCCAATTAATAAGTGTGTGTGTGTGTGTGTGTGTGTGTGTGTGTGTGTGTGTGTGTGTGTGCTCAGGATGAGTTTGGCTGTGTTTCGCTATGTATCCT
>CALSBW010023713.1:0-14646 GCA_943590975.1 Lindbergichthys nudifrons | reverse complement strand
GAACTGTGTCAGCCTGCCAACAAGCAGCAGTCTGCTGTCATTTGAAACATGGTCCCCCACTATTTGACACACTTTTACCCACGTTTTGAGCACTATTTCCTGGGTCAATGTGTCCTCTTTCCCCCCCCTGGGTGTGTGTGAGACAAGTGAACTGAGTCAGCCTGCTGACAACCACCAGTCTGCTGTCATTTGAAACATGTTCCCCGACCTTTTAACACACTTTTTACCCATGTTATGCGCCCTGGAGGTATCAGACTATTTTAAACAACTTTTCCCCGCCTTTCAAACACTTATTCCTCGGTTTTAGCCAGTCATTTTGCACGATATCATTTAACATTGACGCTCTCCTGAAAATGCACATATTCTGTGCATTTTCAGGAGAGCGTCAATGTTAAATGATATCGTGCAAAATGACTGGCTAAAACTCTCTTCCAGACATTTAAAAATACTTTCCCCGACCATTTAAACATTATTTCTGGCTTGTAAAGTGAAGTTATGCGCCCTGGAGGTATTACACTATTTCAAACAACTTTTCCCCGCCTTTCAAACACTTATTGCTGGGTACAAGTGTTATCTTTTCCCCCCTGGGTGTGTGTGAGACATGTGAACTGAGGCAGCCTGCCAACAAGCAGCAGTCTGCTGTCATTTGAAACATGTTCCTCCGCTTTTTGACACACTTTTACCCATGTTTTGAGCACTTTTTCCTGGGTAAATCTGTCCTCTTCCTCCCCCTGGGTGTGTGTGAGACAAGTGAACTGAGTCAGCCTGCCAACAAGCAGCAGTCTGCTGTCATTTGAAACATGTTTCTCCGCTTTTTTACACACTTTTACCCGTGTTTTGAGCACTTTTTCCTGGGTAGAAATGACATGAGCTGTAGCCTGCTTATCTCCCAGTACTGGGTACTAGTTAATGCCACTATCACCACCACATTTAAACCGGATGAACTGGTAGTTATCCGGGCTGCTGGAGAGTCATTTTCAGGCTCCTCTCCACAATTGTCCCCCTTAAAATGATTTTAAATCATTATTTTTGCATTTCAATGCCTTTATTCTATCATTTATATGGTTCCCCAACACAATGCACATAGTCTGGAGCTCACTGGATTCCTGCATATATTTTAATTTGGCGTTTTAACACTTTTTCCCATGAAAATGATTTTTAATCACAATCATGGGGCTACGAAAATCAAATTCCTGGTAATGCATAGCACAAATGCACCTTTTACAATTTAAATGTATTTGTATTATATATATTTGGGCTAAAAAGGTGACCTCTCTGGGTGATTTAGTCAGTTTATGGAGCTTAGCCCATAAATCCTGGATGATCCAGGCCGAATTTGGGTGCTCATAGGCGGCCTGCCTTGCGCCCCCACCCGTGGAAAGCAAAAAAAAGTGAAGAAAACGGATAATTATATCTTAAAATAATCAAAAATGAAGTTTTGAAAAATGGTCAAAAAAATGACAGAGTGCCCAACGGAGAAGGGGCTCAACTGTTTGGGGCTTCGGACCGTTTTTTCCCCTTCTCCGATGGTTGTTGCAACGGGGAAGTGGAAAAGGTCCCTGGGCTTCATTTCCTCTTCCCTGTCAAAAAAAATCATCCATACTTTTCAGACTACCGTCTGCACGAAATCGGAAACCCAGTTTTTGGGTGCACTCAGAAAAAAAACGGCTGTTGAACATCATGGAAGAATGTATCCGATGAGAGTGCACTTTGGGTCGGATCAAATTGATGCCTCAAGACCCCCCAAACTGGTTCTCCAAATACTTTAAGTTCGAAAATGTGACCCTGGAGGAATGCAAGGGCAGTCGACAGGGGACTCTACCCTCATTTGAAGCACTATTTTGGGGCACAATTTTTTCATTTTCACCCCTTTTGCCTGGTTCTCACAAAAGTTGAATTTGATTATTTTACCCATGGAGGAATGTCAGGGGGGTCCGCGGGGACTCTTGCGGGGTCATGAGGCACTATTTTGGGGCACAATTTTTTCATTTTCACCCCTTTTGCCTGGTTCTCACAAAAGTTGAATTTGATTATTTTGCCCATGGAGGAATGTCAGGGGGGTCCGCGGGGACTCTTGCGGGGTCATGAGGCACTATTTTCGGACACTTTTTTCCCATTTTTCGGACACTTTTTTCCCATTTTCTGACACTTTTTTCCCATTTCCCCCCCTTTAGCCTGGTTCTTTTTATTTTTATTTTTTTTCTGTTTCGGCCCGTTTGACCCGGTTCCTTCTGCCGGGGGCACTGCCCGGTCCCGGGTGCCCCCCCAGGGCTAGTGTACAGCCGTTTCGCCCCCCCACTCATCCGTACATTAACGGATTTTGACCATGGAGGAAAGCCACGGGAGTCGACAGGGGACTCCTGCTGGGTCATGAGGCACTATTTTGGGGTACATTATTTTCATTTTCACCCAGTTTTGGCCACAGTGTTGCCTGGAGGATAGGACCGAGATATGACAGACTCTCTGGCCGCCTCACAAGTCACTATTGCCAGACACTTTCTTTGCTTTACCCCGGTTCTATCACTCTTTCCTCCTTTGACCATCCAACCTGTTTCCTGCTGGGGTGCTGCCTGGTTCCGGGGCACCCCAAACCCTCTCATGGTCGGGGCACCATGTATTGATGCATCGGACCCAATGTTGCCATCACCAGCCGCGCGTTGGTGCGGAGGTGGGACCATCTGACCCGGTGGTAACCCTATACCTCCCTCGGTCCATGCACCATGAATTGATGCATCGGACCAGTGTCGCAACCCTCTCATGGTCGGGGCACCATGTATTGATGCATCGGACCCAATGTTGCCATCACCAGCCCTGCGTTGGTGCGGAGGTGGGACCATCTGACCCGTTGGTAACCCTATACCTCCCTTGGTCCATGCACCATGAATTGATGCATCGGACCAGTGTCGCAACCACCGATTGTTTAACGCATGTAAACGGAGAACAAGAACATCATTTTGACCAAATTCATTGTGTGTGTTTCAGTAAGGATGTCGACTGAATGCCCGGTGTGCAGACTCTTCTATCTGGCATTGAACAAACACCTTAAGCACAAGCATGCAGTGCGGAACTTGGAGGAGAGGGGAATCCTCCTGAAAATTGCCAGTGGAAGGATAAATGTTCGGACCAAACCCTGTCCCATCGCTGGGTGTTCGTATGCTGGGAAGAGACTGGACCGTCATGTACAACATGACCACCCTGAGTTCTCCCGACATGAGGCACATCAGGTCATGGCAAGGCTGAAGCATAGTGTGGCACTGCAGTTGCTCCATGACCTCCGTGAGACTAACCCCATCATTGGAATGGCTACATCATTGGATATAGACAATGAGGAGGAATACCCCGGGCGATGAAGTGAGATGAAGTACGTCCGTTGACGGGAGTGTTCCCATGTTAATTTTGTCCAAAAACCAGAGCATTCCATTATCTAAGCACTTCCCCAATAAATATCCCCAACCTGAATATGTATTGTATTTCCACCGTGACTAAGAACACTGAGAACGCTGCTGACAACTCTACATTTTTAGTATAATCAATCACAGATATTTGATAGTCAAAACAGGTGTCTGCTCACCTTTTGTATATAGCGCGC
This sequence comes from Lindbergichthys nudifrons, assembly GCA_943590975.1. Taxonomy (NCBI): domain Eukaryota; kingdom Metazoa; phylum Chordata; class Actinopteri; order Perciformes; family Nototheniidae; genus Lindbergichthys; species Lindbergichthys nudifrons. The sequence continues at coordinate 11,057 of CALSBW010023713.1, read as the reverse complement.
TTGGTTTAGTTGTCACCAGTATCTCTGTGTCCTCCCCCTGGACTGGATTCCGTCCCCTGGCTATCGGTGTCCCCTTCTAGAGACCAGCTCTCATCACGTCGGGGTCACCACTTGTTAGAGTTGGGCACTTATCTGGTGGCTGATAGCCCCCTCTCCACGCCGTTCGTTGAATGAGGCTGGTCTCTATTAAATCAGAAAGGAATTGAAAACACCGGAATCAAAGTTATAACAATTATCTGAGTTTACTGGTAGAAAATAGAACAAATATACAGGTTTTACAGAGTACTCCGGACTTCAGGTTTTGGTGATGCCATGCGGATAAAGGTGTCAGGACAAACCAACTCATCAAACAAAAAGCAATTGACTTTAAGTTTGTGATGCGATGCGGACACAGATATCAGGACAAACCAACTCACCCAACCAAAAAGCCCTTTTTCCTTCAAAAACAATAGTATTCATACTTAATTTTGGGGCGGAGATGTGTTGACTTGTTCCCTCCCCCTTTTATTCGACAGCGAATTAGAGAGCCCCTGGGGAGGAGCTGTGTAAACTGCTCACCTCCCCCAAGTGTTCTTACTGGTTGGATTCACATCTGGTCGGGTTCAATCAGAGTTCTAGCCAGAAAGTGAGATCCCATAGTTCACTAGGTCAAAGGTCAATGTTTATCTCTACCTTATCTATACTACATTCCCTTCTCATGGGGGTTTTCACATAAACCATCCATCCTCCGACATTTTAACTTTAGTGCACCCATATAGAGGGGTCCATATCGACCTTAAAACCAACCTCTGTATGTGAAGGGAACATGTGTGTGTATAACACAAGATCTCTGGGTCAGTGAGTTTAAAAGTGAGAATAACATTCCTATTATCAAAACCCGTTGTGATTACCTAAAACAGTTCAAACAATACATGTTCACTAAAATACAACTCAAAACAATACATGTTTACTTCAATACAGTGTAGAATCATATCTTTTTACTTCAGTGTGTGTGTGTGTGTGTGTGTGTGTGTGTGTGTGTGTGTGCGTGCGTGCGTGCCTGCGTGCGTGCATGCGTGCGTGCGGAGAGTGCAGCGGTGCCGCCAAACCCCCCGACCCGCCTTGAAGCACGGAGCCGTTTCTTAAACCATGCAAAATGTATGTGTCTGCATAAAACTGAGTTATGATCGGTCATAATAACACAGAATTTGGTGACGATATATTGTGTATATATTAATAATTTGAGATGTAAATTAATTCCAGTTTATTTGTAGTACTTTCTTTTTTTATTGTGTCATTTGGTGGCATCAATGTGTGTATTTGATACAGATAATGTCGCACCTCCACACAGAGTCCCCCCACATATCAAATCCCAACTTAACCCCTGCTTATGGGTCTCTTCGTTTCATTCAAGCTCGGCTCTGTGTGTGTGTGTGCGCTAGTGAGCGAGAGAGAGAGAGCGCACCGGTACTGGGGATTGTTGTTGTTAGCATCTGGTTAGCTAGCTATGCTAAAGGATATAAAGAGCTATTTCTAGAACAAGGTGGAGAGCGCTCTCCTGTCAGATAACATCAGCTCAGTGAGGTAAAGGACTCTCTGAGTGTTTAGATAGTTAACTTTAGTCTAAGTTATCTCAGTCTCAAACTGTTTGGTTATCATTTACGTAAACAAGTATTTCCGAGGCACACCTTTATATGATCATTATAGTTATACAACAATAAGAGAATAAATTAAAAACAGGTATGAAATACTATAGGACAGTAAACCAAGAATACAGTTTAAAAAAGTAGTGATTTGTAAAATATCCATTATGAAAAAGAAAATCTCTTTTCAGTTCTGTTTCATATATGTGTAGAGAGATGTATCCATAGAGCTAGTGTCTTCATTTTGCCCTCAAAGTGCACCAGATCGAACCATTTAACCTGTTAAGCACCAAGCCTGTTTTTCATGTTTCAGGCTCGAAAATGACATGCCCAAAACAAATGACTACAACTTAACTTCTAAAAGGGTTATATGAATAATTTCTTTTATCAAAGCAAGGTTACATCTGTGAGTTGGATGTAGAAGTGTCAGAATCAATATAAATGTTTTTTATTTTAAAGAAAATTCAGATTTTACATAGTAAAAAACTGTAAATTATAGTGTCCGTCCAAATATTATTCTTTACAGATAGTGAAAACTACCCTTGGATGATGGGTTAGTAGATTAAAAGCTTTAGGAATCCAAAGTACAACATATAATAAGTACCCTGTATCAAGATTGATGCAAAACAAGTGACATTTGACCTTTTTAGAGAGGTTTAGCCTAAACCACCCCACCTCTGAGGTGATTTGGGTGAAAATGGGTTTTTTCCCATATCTCTGGCCCCCCTTGCTCGATTTTGATCGTTGACACACCTTTCTGACCGTTAGAGCCAATAGAATCGAAGGGGGAGGCCCACATACACACTCATTGTAAAGAGAAAAGGTGGGGGCTTCGCGTCTAGAAATCGAAAACAAATTGTAAGAATGTCTCTTTCTGGAATATAGAAACTAAAAAGCAGTTTTATTGCTTATGGATTATCAGAAATAATTTCAAAGAAGGCACAGATACATAGGATGAACCTATGGATTAACTGCAGCATCGTTTTTTTATCGTTTTAATCCCATTGAAGACCAGTTTTGACCAAGGTAAGCCATGTTAGCGTCTTAGCTCCACATGTTATGATGTACGCTTTCGTTTATAGCGTCGCAAATGTTTATCACTGAGTGTTGAGGAGGGCACCACTAGATTCAGTGTCTCCAGGACACCAAAAACGAGTGGTAGGCTGTGCATCTAGGATAAGTAATAAAGGAGTTATGAGTGAGTTTAAGTGCCGTTAAAAAACAAATGTTCGCTCGTGGCTAATTCAGAGGCTGAGTGCTAGCATTGTGGGGTTTTTTTGGAAAGAAAAATTAAAAAGATCATTAGCTGAGTTTCTTCCCGTTACATGGATATAAAACATTCATAGTTTTATTCAATATTAAGATTCCTTAGACGTTGTTTCCTGCAAATTACGCGTTTTTCCGCCCGGTACCGGGCGGGCCGTGCGTAACAGGTTAACTTCAATATATAAACTCCGCCCCCCCCCCGCCCCCCCCCCAATATAAGAAGTCCCCCCCCCCCCCCCCTAAAAATATTTTCACATGGATAGGATAGAAAAAACATTTGCATACTTTTGCATAGTAACCTATGTCCATATGTTTCTGTTTTGGTGATCATGCAACAACCGTGCGCGTGCATGCATGTGTCATAGGTGCACTATAGGTTTTACTACGTTAAAAATGGCACTACACCCCTGGAAAACCCCGAGCTGAGCATTTATTGAACCAATGTAACTAGACTCTTGGAATGACTGAGGATAAATTAAATATTGTATTTTTGTAAGTAAAGGGAACATTATCTTTGGGTTCAGGCCTCCAGAGTTCGCTGTATCATCAACAACAAAACATTGTGTTGTTTATCATCGCCTTTCGGACTCCAAACTGCATTTTAATGAAATTGTAAAGTGTAAGACGAAGAAAACTTGACATAGAGTGTATTATTTAGTAAGTGCACATGAGGTCAATGATTAGGGCCTCGCACCAACCCTGCAATAGTTCTCAATGCAAAGAAGTGAAGTGAACTCACGCCCATGTAAACAACGTTTGGCACCTTTGGGTTCAGGCCTCCAGAGTTTGATGAAGTTGTTCACATGCTAACTTTGAAGAGTTAATGAGATCCATGGAGGGTGAGGAAATGTGATCAAATACTTAGTCTGAGGGAAACAGTTCTCATCTCTGCATGAACACACATGAGGTGAAGTTTAAGGTTTGGTATCTGTTAATGAATCAAACATGCAATATGTTGTTAAGACTTCATGGTAATACTTCTCTTTCTATTTTAATAATGTGTGCCTGTTATAAAACCTGCCTGTCTCATGTATGAAAGTTTAAATTTGGGTTCTTCATGGATGATGACTTAAATGTAACATACATTGCTCTTAGTGGGTATGTTGAAATGGGCACATTCAGGTTTTTGTATTTTTCTATTATGTTTGCTGTATATATCCTAACAATGTCCTTTAGTTCATCCATTATGTGCCTTATATGGAGGCATAAGAACCTCCATGAGCCTATGTACTTTTTTATTGCAGCGTTGCTTCTGAACTCCATTGTTTACAACACTGCTATGTACCCAAAGTTGTTAGGTAACTTTGTGTCTGAGAAACCGGTCATATCATATTCAGCCTGTCTCATTCAATTTTTCTTGTATTACTTCTTGTGTGCTTCAGATTTCTTCCTGTTGTCAGCCATGGCCTATGACAGATATGTGTCTATATGTAAGCCTCTGCAATATCATACTATAATGACAACAACTACAGTGAGTGTTATCCTCTGTTTGGCTTGGCTTGTGCCTGCGTGTGAGATTGCAGTTTCAATTATTCTGATTGTTAATACTAAATTCTGTCATTTTACTTTAAAATCATTTATATGCAACCATTCAATTTACAATCTCTTTTGCATTAGTTCAAAAATAATAACTTTATATGATCTGTATGTTCTGTTCAGCATGGCCCTTTTACCTTTGCTCTTCATACTTTTCACATACACCAGAATACTGATCATATCCTATCGAAGCGGTAGAAATGTCCGGAGAAAAGCTGCACAGACCTGTTTACCCCACCTCGTAGTTTTATTCTGCTTCTCCTGTTTGTGTTCATATGATGTTGTAATAGGCCAACTTGGATCTGATTTACATTCCATAATGACTTTACAGGCATTCTTGTATTACCCCCTCTTTAATCCAGTGATATATGGACTGAAAGTGAAAGAAATCTTTAAGCACCTGAAGAAGTTGTTCTGTCGAGCAAAGTTGAACTGACTATGTTGCAGTAATTGTGATGTAAGTGATGCTAATGTGCAGGCATTTCTCTGTACTAATATGCACATATGTGATGTTCTGATCTGTGGAAGGTATTTCCTGTATAACCTCTTTACTACGTGTCATGTACACAGTATGCTCAGTTTGAACAATGTTATGAATACTTAAAATGCTTCACTTAATAAAAATCATGTTTTTTTAATTATGTGTTCTGAAGTTTCCTTTGGTTTATCAAACCCACGTCTTGTCCATGAAAAAGAGTCTAGTGAGGAATAAGCCCTGAGTACAAAAGCACACCGAATGAACTGATGATTGGGGTAGCAAGAACAAACTGAATTATCATATCATATTTATCATCATTTCAGGCTCCTGATGGAAGTTTAATGTTGTTCTTCCAAATAGTGTCCAACCAAAAAGATACCTAAAGGAAGCATTCATTAAATCTGAATACAGTCAGGCCACTAAACGTGATACACAATGATCTGTGGTGTAAAGGAAAAGAGACACTGGGCTCCGACAGGGAAAACTCAAAGCTGTCAGTGCATAGTGAAGTAAACAGATATGGTTCTAAACTGTATTGAAGTAAACATGTTTTATTTTGAATTGTATTTTAGTGAACATGTATTGTTTGAACTGTTTTAAGTAATCACATATATAGATATTGTGTTCTCACTTGCAACTCACTGACCCAGATGTCCTGTTACACACACATACACCTCCTTCTTCTAGAGCACACACACATATTCTTTCTGGGCTCATTATATCTGTGCACAAGGTTTAATTGTCTGAGAAAGAATAGTTTATGTGAAAACTTGTTGGGAAAATAAGGGAGTGAATACCGGTGCAGAGATAAGAGTGACTCTGCCCTTGTGAACTTTCAAATCAAAGAAGAAAACATACTTTTTCCCAGAACTCTGATTCGCTGTATTGGACCCGGCCAGAGGTGGATCCAACCAGTAAAAACACCTGGGGGAGTGAGCAGCTCACACAGCTCCTCCCCACGGACTCTCTGATTCGCTTCGGAATGAAATGGGAGGGAAGAGTCGACACATCTCCGCCCCAAAACTTGGATATGAATACTGTTGTTTTTGTATGTAAAATGCTTCTTGTTTGCTGACTGGCTGGTCCCGATACCTGTATCGCACAGCGGTAGAAACCTGAAGTCCGGAGTACTCTGTAAAACTTGTATACGTGTTTTGTTTCCTACCAGTAAACTCAGATAATTGTTATAACTTTTGATTCCGGTGTTTTCAATTCCTTTCTTTATTAAATAGAGTCAGCCTCATCTAACGAACGGCGCGTAGCGAAGGGGGGGGCTTTCAGCCACCACCTAGGTGTTCTGCTCCAACAATAGATAATATAAAAATGAGGAGCCAGAAAATAAAGATATCTTAAAATGTCGTTTAACGTTCATCCTCTTCTGTTGCTGCTCAAGTGGAAATGATTAGTTTCCAATGGGTGGATAAACCCAGTTTTTTACTCGCAAGAATACACACCGTTTGAGAAAGCATTTTAAACTAAACATAACAACAATAGTCTTGTTGAAATAAACTTGTAATAAAGGATATCTGCATTTGATAAGGACTGAAAATACCAGATTATAGACATGTGTTGAGGCAAAAGAGGCAATTGTTTATCAATCCTGTACGTTTTGTAACTCGAGGGCAGGATCAAGGGTAATACTAAGAATCATTCAAGGGTTTAAGGGTCATTCTGCAACACAGGGGTGCACACGTTCTCTTCCCAAATGAGCTCAGGGATTATTCAGCGTTTTACACGTGTTAGTGGTTCTTGAACTCCGAGAGCAGGAGAGACTGAAAAGAGTCAAGGCAAGCTTATAAAAGTTAACAGCATTTAATTACACAAAAGATGCGGTGGTATACAAATGAAATGTGTGCGTTGGTGGTTCCCCCCTCCCAGCTGTTTGGTCCCGTCCGCGCTGGGTCAGCTCGGGGCAAGGAGAGAGACAGATCCTTCTTGTGTCTCCCGGGTATCAACTGTAGTCTTCTCCTATTGGCCGGCGTCGACGGGGGCGTGTCCAATGCAAATCCTGTCGGTTTCTGCTGCTGAATTACATCACTCTGATGTCTGTGGTCATCTAAACTTTCCCTAATAAACCTCATTCCTGCATCAATAAATGAGTGTTAAACCCAGGGTGTTTAGTGTACAACATCACGTTATTCAATTCACGTTTTGAAAACGTAGCATTTCGCCACATGCTAATGATAACCAAAAATGACGAAATTCACCAGCGGAAAACCGGAAGTCACTTGTGAATCTTCGATTTTCAGAATAAAACAGATTTAAATGAAATACAGTGTATTTCATTCAAATTACCACATCAACATTGATTTTAATTTCTAACACACGCCAAGTGCAGAATTTGATCAGTTGAACACAATGGAGTCATATCTCTGAAGATGTGGGCACAACAATCTCCAATCTACATTTTCTGGGTTAGCCTGAGTCTTACTTCCAATTGTGTTATTTGTCCATGAGTGGACAAGAGCATGCTGGTTGGTGGAACAGTTTTGAGTTCTGTGGGTTAGCTTTGCTTTACAACCCTCAGTTGCCTTTGGTACAGCTGGTCCGGTGTATGGTTGTAAGATAATGTGGCCGGAGAACGTCTCAATGTTCCCTGTCCATAATTCAATATCCATGCGTCCATTGTTACGAGTGTATCTCTGAGATACATGCCATACTCAACGGAGAAAAAAAGAAAAACAACAATTTAACAAAGTTCATGCGAGCTACGAGCTCTCACCAGTGGTGTAAAGTAACTAAGTACATTTACTATACTTGAGTATTTTCATTGTATGCTCCTTAATACCTCTACATTTTGGCAACACATATTGTACTTTTTACACACTACATTTATTTGAAAACATTAGTTACTAATTTATTTTGGAGGTACACATTATTAATAAACTATTATTGATGGAGTTTTCTGCTAATATTAAAAGTTATTCATGTTTCTCACCGTTGAACAGCTGCAAAATTAAAATGAATGCATCATTAATTATACTCCAGTGATATAATATATATTTTTCCAAAAATGTCCACTTTGAGTAATGAGTAATGAGTACTTTCGCCTCGGTCCAGCGAGGATCGTGCTCTCCTGCGGGAGCTGCTGCACCGTCCGGCCAACTGGGAGGTCGATCCAGTGACCAGCCCGTTCCGGCCGCCGCTGATTGCCCTACAAAAGATGACAGCCGAGGATGATCCAGAGGCGTATCAGGACATTTCCGGGGAATCAGCGGCTGTGTGCGGGTGGCCGGAGGAGGAGTGGGCAGTGCAGCTGCTGCCCCTGCTATCCGGGGGAGCACAGTAAGCCGCACACAGCCTGCCAGCGTCTTCTCGGCATAATACCGTCAGCTGAGGGGGGCCATCCTTGACCAGCTGGGCAGTACACCAGAGGGACATCGACGCCGGTTCAGAGCCCTCCCCTTCGAGGACGCTGGCCGCCCCTTCTCCTACGCGCAGCAGCTCCTGGATGCGGCTAGACGCTGGCTTCAGCCGGGGATGCTCTCCGCTGAGGACGTCGTGGAGCAGGTGGCGATGGAGCAGTTTGGCGCCGGCCTGCCATCGTCAACGGTGTATTGGGTCCAGTGCCACCACCCGGCCAGCTTGGAGGCAGCCATCATCCGGAGGTGGCACTGGAAATTTCTTTTAGGGGCAAAAAGCATAGAGTCGGGCTGGAGTTAGTACTCGCCTTACTGATCTTGGGGACGAATTGGCCGGGGTTTGCTAAGCTAGCGGGGGATAGGGGGGTGCGGTCATGTGCGTCAGGGAAATGTGAATTGTGTGCTGTGTTGAGTGGCGATTCGGAGGCAGCACCTGCTACTCCTTCCCCATCTCACACACCCACACCTACACCTCATCATGCACACACACCACAGCGGCAGCCCCCCGACTAACTCTCCCCTTCGGCTCTCTATTATGCAAGGTGAGGGAGCGCCTCGTGCTGTCCCGTGATCAGCATGGCAAAGTTAGCTAAGACTAATGTTGCGGTCGGATAATCCAAAAATCAGCTCCTAACGTCTAACCCTATCCTCTATTCCTTGACCTCTGAGTGAAACGTCATGGGGTTAAGGGATAGTGGATAGGAGACGTCATAAATGTGCGTCTGCTGCTCTGCCGTCTTTTAAAAGATACTTTACAGGTTAACACAGCACCACCACAATATATTGGTTAAAGGAAGGGAGGAGAAAAAGAGGTAGTGAAGGGAGGGTTATGAAGAAGGTAAGAAACGTCATTGGTTCAATCCTTTCTGAATGGAGATCGGACAGGCTAAGCTAACATGTAGCTGCTCCGTCCACACTCACAACACCGTCTAAAGCCCCTGACACACCAAACTGACACCAAAGAACTGACACAGACGGACCCGACTGTTGTGTCGTCTCGCCTCTCCTACGTCTTGGACAAAAAGTCGCACTGGAACACACTGCAAAGACTTCAGCCGACGGCCAAGTAGCACATACGCAGTGTGCATGCGTGAGTAGCAATAACTCTCCTTACCAGCAGGCGGCGGTAGTGTGTATTCGTCATTCAAAAGAAGCAACCGGAAGACAGACTGCGTGATACATACAAACAACAAATAGCGTGCGTTCCATTTTCACTCTCGTCCGTCACAGACTGTTTCACATGACGACTTATAATCGGAAACGTGTTTAGTGCGGTACTGGAAAATGAAAAATAATAGCCGTCTGTGTGTGCCTTCTTCACTTCTGTTTCGCTTCTCATGCACTGATTCGCTAGCTGAACAGCCAATCAGAGTGATTTATTTGGCCGACAGCCTACTGGCACGGCCGAAAAGACACGACGGTGCGGGACACACCAATCCGAGTAGGGCGACAGGACGCTCATCGACGGCCAAAATCGTCTTGGTGTGTCCGGGCCTCTACAGACAGAAAAAAAGACTGTATTCACCACAGTCTGTAAACACTGATTTTTGTCCAGTTTCTGAACAGATGCTGTGAGCTCTGTATGCTAACAGCTAACAGCTAACAGCAGTTTGGGTTCTGATGCATCCTCAGTGACGTTTCTTACCTTCCTCCATCCCTTCACTACCTCTTTTTCTCCTCCTTTCCTTTAACCAACATAGCGTGGTGGTGCTGTGTTAACCTGTAAAGTATCTTTTAAAAGATCCGGGTCAAATCTGACCGAGTTACTACTCTCCAACCAATCATACATATTGTGTTTTTCCTTTGATTGCCTCAAGGCCTTGTGATATCCACCTAGTAGACTTTATAAAATGCTGAACCCCAATTTCATCGAAAAATGACCGCCATAGGAAATGAATGGGTGACCCTAGATTATGTTCATCCATCAGATACACACCCACACGTTTTTTTTCCTCTTTGTATTGTTTCTGTTCTGATTTTATATAAAGCATCTTTGAGCATTAGGGAAAATCGATATTAAAAATCCCATGTATTATTATTGTTACAAGTCAACAATACATTTTCAGTGTCTATTCTCTGTATATTCACTGCAGTGTGAACCAGTCGTCTGGCACATTGTTTACTGCTTAAAAAGGTGTTAAATAAAATATGGTCATGATTAGTAGTTTTCGTGGTAATGTACGAGCAGATAAAACAGACCCGTTACATTTGAACAGAAACACCAGAGGGTAAAGGTCATTGTAAAGGTCTCCAGAAACATGGCCCTCACCCTGATTGGTGCTCCTGTCTACAGGCCTACCTCTATCTTCAAGTTGTTTACATGTGTGTAGATCTTGGTGAAGCATTCAAATGAGATCCATGGAGGGTATTATCTTATAAACAGAATCCACTGAGCCAACAGATCACTTTCTGCATCATACAGTGCTGGTGCGTCACGACAGGTTGTATGTTTTTAATTCATGTGTTTAATGCACATAATCTGCCTTGTTTTATACAATTGCATTATCTTTTTTAGAAACTATTAATGGCTGGTGAATATAATGTGACATATATAACCCTTGATGGGCATGTGGAAGTGCAGAGATATAGATATCTGTATTTTGTGATCATGTTTACAGTTTATGTTCTGATCATCTGCAGTAATTCCACTATTGTGTGCATCATTGTTTTACACAGAAACCTCCATGAGCCCATGTACATGTTCATTGCAGCTTTGTTGACTAACTCTGTTCTTTTCAGCACTAACGTGTACCCAAAGCTTCTGATTGACTTTTTATCAGAGAAACAGATCAT
>CALSBW010023710.1:9390-30407 GCA_943590975.1 Lindbergichthys nudifrons | reverse complement strand
GGGGGGGGGCGCGCGTCGTCATAATGCCGTCTCTTTGAAACGGACATTATGGGGAAATGCGGAATGTGGAGAGAGATGACTCTTACTCTGGGATAAATGCAATCGTTTTTACTGAATGCATTTTACACACATATCACTCTAGAACTAGAGTTACACTGCGTAACCCACTTTTCTTCTGCGGAGGTCCCTGAACGCACCGCGGCCACTCTCACGGGGGCCGCACCTCATAATGGGTGTCCAATTAACATCGTATGAAAACGGCCTTGCCGATCTCAACGAGACATTATGGGAACATGTGGAATTGTGTAGAGATATGACTCTTACTCTGGGATAAATGCAATCGTTTTTTTTTAATGCATTTTTCACACACACACATCACTCTAGAACTAGGGTTACTATGTACGTAACCCACCGTTCTTGCAACAGGGCCTCTTTTGGACTTTCTGTTGAAAGGAAACCTATCTCCTCCCAGGATGATAGATTTGCCTCTCTATTGCCCCTGAATGGAGGAGGGACGCTGCAAAGCTGGAGTGAATAATCCAGTCTCAACGTCCTGCCCCTCTACTCTGTCAGTACATAGTGTTCTTTCCTCTGGGGATGAGCAAGAAGCAGCCTACTCCTCACCCACGTGACCAAGGAGATCGATCCAAAGAGCCCTTCCGTAAACACGGGGGCTCCCAGGAGATCAACACGGTCCTTTTTGGAAAGTGCCATGCGGCGTGATCGCTCACCGGGATATCACACGGCAGACAACGGCGGCGGCCACGATCAAGCTACAATAATCGCTCTGATCTGGTGAGGTGGGGGCATCTCCAGCAATGAGCGAGATGCCCAACACACCCGTGTTTATTTGCAGTCGCCCTGTCACGCGGTAGCGTGGCAGAGCTCTTTTCAGCTCCCTGCCCAGCCTGCTGCCCGCTGGGAGCAGCTGCGCTTCGCCGCCATGGTCATCACCTAGGGCGGTGGACCTCCATGGACCGAATCCGGAAGTGCCCGACAACGGCAAACGGAGCCATCCGCCCCGCTGGAATGGCGAACGTGAATGGCACCGTCTCGGCCATATCCTGGTCCCCCAAACACTCTAAGCAGAGGTGGTGGAGATTGGTGCCTGTGATCAAACCAGGGCAGGTGGGGCATGGCCGAGCTTCCAGTAATGGTGAGTCCATTTTTCGTTTCTTCTAATCTTCTAATCTTCGTACGTTTTAACTCTTCGGTTGTCAGCTCGTCTGAAGAGAAAAAGGATAGTGGGGCGGCGGGTGTAGCCACCTTATATACTGTGGGCCTGCGCGCGCATTCAGGTAGGCTCGCCCCGATTGGCCGGCTACGTTTACGTAAATTCAGTAGGTGAAAGCACGCACAGCATGATAGAGAGTAGTACCCATAGAGTCCAGTAGAGGGCGGAGCCTGTGTGAGATATAACTGCCTCGCCACGCCTCGCTCTCAAGTCTGCGGGCGTCTTTGTCCCACGAGATTTCAACGTCTCATGTAGGCGAGCCTCCAGAGCAAGTCGGACAAAATGACTAACCATCATGCAACGCACTAACAAGACGTTGATCGCAATTGCGCACGTCTGCGCAGGTCTTGCTTGTCTCAAACAAGCCTATTTGCTTCTTGTTGTTTCCTTGCGTCTCTCCATGCTTCCCTGGTGGGAGGGACTAAACGCAGGGAAACGACGCAAGTGAGGGACGCAAGGATTCCATTTAAAGGGCCCATGTCATGCTTTTCCGGTTATTACCCGTCCCCTTGTGTGTTATGGTTTTTATGCATGTAAACGGTGTGCAGAGTCAAAACCCTCAAAGTACACCCTGTAGCGAGTAAAACTCTAACACAGAAAATACCTCCCCAAAACGCCTCGTTGGAGATACGTCACTGCCCATTTGAGTCTTCCATTTAGTTTCCGGGTACGGCATGATGTCATGCGGTACCCGGAACGAAATGGACCAATCCCGAAGAGCTATGGCCACACCCAGCGGCGCAGGCCGCACCCTCTGCCAGCCTAACATTTACTGTTGGAAGCTCTGGTTCAGTTCACAATCGATCCAGTCATGCCAATGCCAAGGACCTGTTTCCTGAAATGTGAGGAGAAATCTGAGCTGTTCGTCCTACCAACGGAAGAACCACGACGAAGTCAGTGGTTGAAATGTCTTTTTAACACTGTTCCTTCAGAGGTTCGAAGAACGTTATTGTGTGCGCGGCATTTCACAGACGAAAGCTTCCAAAACATTGCCCAGTTTGAGGCCGGATATGCACAGCATTTGAAACTGAAGGACGATGCTATTCCTAGTTTGTTTGGACCGTTTGGAGCAGGGGAAGATTCGGGTACACAACCTGTAAGTTTGCATTGTTATTTGTGTATTTATCAAACAAGGTATCTACCACGACTGTTTAAATGTGTAAACATGTTTCGGACTGCTAAGCCAGTGCTAACTGTGCTAACTAAGTTGCTAGCGTTTCCATATCAACTCTAATATCAGCAGATGGCCTTACATACATGTATCTCATAGCAGGAGAATGTCTGCATTCACACACGAAATACTCATAGACAGTATACTCCAGGTGATTTACCGTACGGTCAGTCGCGAAACGTAATTACATTATAGCTGGCGTTCCGAGCGTGTATGCTACCGAGCTAAACAACAAGGCTACTAAGAGCTAGACATGAGTTTGCTCGGAAAAACATTGTTTTTATGCCAGCTACAATGAATGTAGCAGACTACCCATATAAGATTGAAATTGTAAACATGTTCTTGATAGCCTAATATGAACCCCTATCTGTTGTTCATAGTATAGTATAGCATATTGAACAACTGAACAACTAGCAAACGTAGATTAGCATTGTAATCCAGCTGGCAAGCTGACGAACATCAAACAACTAAGTTTATTTCACACTTCCAGCAGAGACAACGGGGAAATCCCCTCCCTTTGCCCGCTCACAGACCCCCAAAGGACGGTACATTACAGTTGGCTTTCCTCCGACGCTGATAGCATGTATAGCTAACGAGGCTAGCTATACATGCTAGCGGGAAACATTATATTCATGCCAGTTACAATGAATGACCGAACGTAGCAGACTACCCGTATAAGATTGCAATTATAAACACGTTATTGCTAGCCTAACATGAACCACTAGCTTTTGTTCATAGTAGTTTTATTACACTCCATTATAGTTGCCGTTCCTCCGAGCTAACGTTCATATCATGTTTGCTACCAAGGTAAACAAGAAAGCTAGGTTAGCATATTAGCTGGCAAGCTTACTGTGTTCATTAGATAGACTCCTACCACAACTACTACTAACGAATCTAAAACAACTAAGTTTCTCTAATATTTTGTGATTTGCATTTGATTTCGTCCAGCCAGATCCTGCCGGACAATACATGACGGGACTACCACACTGATGCATCGTCCTAAAAAGCCCATGTAAACAACTTCATGCCCGGGAAGCGAAGACCGGCGGAAACAGCTGGTCTGGTTCACTAAAATGTCCGTGCGGAACAATACCCCAACCCATAGATCCGTGGGTGAATAATGTCAATCACCACAATGTACAGTATGTCTGGTACTAATGTATAGCGGATCTTTGTTAAGATCCATATGTCACGGATAGGATCATAGTCTGTGCTAAATAAGACATGTAATCATTTACAAAACATCACCATGTTGTTATTTAACAAAATAATGTTGTTTAGTCGAAAAAAACGAACGAGAGGAAATGCAGCCGGCTCTCGATTTTTAATCCTAATTTAATCATCATCTTCACCACGATAATTTATGTTTATGTTCGCCGAATTGACATGAAATCACTGACAAATATGAATATACTGTATTCAACTTCATTAAAATGTTATTAACGTGCCTAAACTCAGTAATTCACTAAAAATATTTATATTTTAATGGAGCCTTGTCAGGCAGATCAAGATCCGTGCAAATAATCCCGTTTATTACATGGCCACATTCTCAAAAAAGTAACGACATGACTCCCAATATTAATTGAAATGCTTTTATGGATATAGAACATGTTTTTAT
Organism: Lindbergichthys nudifrons; assembly: GCA_943590975.1. NCBI lineage: Eukaryota > Metazoa > Chordata > Actinopteri > Perciformes > Nototheniidae > Lindbergichthys > Lindbergichthys nudifrons. Next base: position 26,384 of record CALSBW010023710.1, on the reverse strand, counting down.
TGATTTAAAAAAATAGTTGTATGTATTGATTTAAATTGACATGCATCCGCCAAGGAAAATAGTCCGTTGTTACCGTTTTTTAAACAGTCAGAATGAAACGTCAGCTCTCAGCGGTGTGTTTACACACCTAATGGCCCATCACCCACAGCTCTCTCCCCCCCCTGATCTTTCTTTTCCAACAGTTAAGTTAACTGTAGGTTACTCTGAGTGACAAGCTTACAGTTAGTGAAGTAACACTTTTTTTTTGTGAGTCACGACCTGGCTGTTTCATTCTAACATAACCCAAATATGACTGTTTCCACTCGGACTTCAATACAGCAACACCATTGTTTGGTTTCCATGGTAGCGTGTCTCTTTAGAAGCGTGCACTCCTTTGCTGTAAATTACAGGTTCAGCCAGGCAAAACAGTGCACTTCTCTTTCCCGCACTACTGTGACAGACCATGGGGCTGGGTCAGCCACTAACATATTCATATTTATCTTCTCAAAAAGAGAAATATGAACGTTAGTTTTTAACTGAAATGATCAAATAAAGTCAAAATGTTACAGTGTTTACAAACATTGACCATACTGTTCACCAGCCCCCACCCCCCTATGTTGAGTAGGCTATACTCTTTGTTTAAAACTAATTGGCCATCGGAATGTGTGTCCCAACCCCCCCCCCCCCTGTGATATCTCTTCTCCAGCAGTCTGTAGGTTTGTGTTCGCATGTTTATGCTGTCGCAGTTCCTGTTGTTTCGATCGCGCATTGCCGGTATGAAAGGGTCTGTGCCGGAAATATCAAGATAACACGGCAGGGTCCGTTACAGTTTGTTTTCATCTGATTTCAAATAAACAAAGTCTTGGCTTTCAGAATATTAAACTTGTTTCGGCAAATTTAGATGATAAATACAACTATGAAGCTTGTAACGGCATAATTACTTAAGCGGAGAACGGAGTAATTTAACGTTACAGCAGGCATAACAGCCGGTGTTTATTTTATTATTATATATAGTCGTTATTCATTTGTTTTAAAGCTCAATAAGGAAGATTTAAACTTTCACACACAGCTTTTTCCAGCGGTATCCATAAATCTCTTAATTTTGCACCAGATTGATGCATTTAACTTCAATATAAAGAAAAACATCTTCTGTTGTAACAACAATAACATTATAAATAGTAACATAGCTGAACATGACTGAGGCTTTTTAACATAGACTTTTCCAATGTCTGAGTGTAATATCTGCATTTTCGATTTTGGTTTGATAAGGACACATCCTGGGGATTGTGTTTACAAAGATTGACCATACCGTTCACCATCCCCCTTCTGTATGTTGATTTTGTTTGCCTACATGTAAATGGGTGGCATTTAGTACCTACCCCCCTCTGAGTGAATACCTGTTGTACCTGTCCGGGGCTAAGCCCATAGGACGATGCTCTGATGTCAACCCCCCCCGTTGACAATTCACGAGCGTCTAAAGGCCCCTACACACCAGGCCGATATCGGCCGTCTTGCGTTGTTGGGCGAAAACGGGTTCCTTGTCGCCCAAAGTCAATTTGGTGTGTCCCGAACCCTCGTGACACGCCTTATTTGGCCTTTCACGGTCGACACCCGGCCGATTCAACATGTTGAATCGGCCGGGTGTGGGACACAAGCTATCGGGCCAAGAAACCACTCTGATCAGCTGTTCAGCTAGCAAATGAGAAGTGAAACGGAAGTGAGGGACGTAAACAAACGATTTAAGGCACAGGACAGCAGCTAAACACCAGCAGGTGATACTTAAAAGACATCAAACATAGCCCTTAAATGTCCTCTCTTACCTCCCACACATAGCAGGGACATCTCTGATATCGGCGGGAGCGTCCCCGGCTGTCCTCTGCTGAGAGCTCCGTGATTTGTTTGGTCAAGTCCGGTTTTTCATCTCATCGTAAATTCAGCAAGAAGTGGCCATTATTACATTACATACATTACTACATTGCTGACTCAATAAACTACACACCCGCCAGAACACTGCGATCATCAGATGCAGGTCTATTAACTGATTTTATAGTATGTCTGCACTTTATGTGCTCATTTCATCATTCATGTATTTTTATATTCTAAAACATGTTTTTGATGGACGAGAGTGAAAATGGAACGCAAACGCTATTTGTTTGTTTATATCAGTCTGTTCTTCTTCTCTGTCTTCCGGTTGTTGCCTATTTTGAATGACGAATACACACTACCGCCGCCTGCTGGTAAGGAGAGTTATTGCCACTCACGCATGCGCAGTTCGTACGTGCTCGGCTGAAGTCTTTGCGGTGATTTCCAGTGCGACACACTGCCAAGACGCAGGAGAACTCGTCGATGGATCTGTCGGTGTCGGATGTCGGCGAGTTCTCTGGTGACTGCCTGGTGTGTCAGGGCCTTAACTCTCTCCCCCCTACCCCGTCGCACCTTCTAACAGAGCCCCCCCACATATCAAATCTCAATTTAACCCCTGGCCTCTGGAGCAGAAATGAAAGAGTTTTAAAAATGTTTACGCTTTGGTACGTTTTTAGGGAAATGTTGTAATATTGCAACGTTGGCCTTAGGTGGGAGCAGAATTTCTGTATTTCTACTCACATTGTCTGAATAAATATATTGAACAACTAAGGGTTAATTTGCAGGATTGATTGCTTACTTAGCCCTATATCAGTATATAGCATGAATAATAATCACACATCACTCATATTTGTTATGAATAATCATTTATCATTTATTAAATAGTAAGTCGCTTTGGATAAAAGCATCAGCTAAATGCAATTTATGAAAGTGTCACGCTCACAGATACAGATCAGAACCCAATAGCACGACACAGACACAGGCAGTGTTTCAGAAATGTTCCTTTTATTCCAGTCAGGGACAGGCAGGGTCAGAACCAGGAAAACCAGCAGAAAGGCAAACAATCCGAGAAGGGGCAGGCAGAACAGGGCTCAGAACCGGGCGATCCGTCAGAGAGGCAAACTAATCCGAGCAGGGAGCAGGCAGAGAACTTGAGGTCCGATTACAGGCAGGTAGGAGTCAAAACCGGGCAGGACAGGAATATAGGCTAGTGAATAACAACCACTGGAGAGCTTGGAAGAACTGACTAGACAATCTGGCAAAGGGCAGGTGAGAGTGAGGTGATATAAATACTGTGGAGTAATAAGGGAATGAGTAACAGGTGAGGGGAAGGGCTGGGGAGACCAGGTGAGGGAAGTGAGCTGATTGCAAGAGCCTGGAGGAAGGCGGGATCTGAAATGACAGGAGAGTTAAAGGTGTGCCAAACCAAAACAACAACAATAAAAGTGTCTAACTTGTGACAGAAAGCCTCACTCAGGATTTTTTTACCAAGTGTTTTTATTGCTCTTGGGGCATTCAAAACAAGATTTTAACTTTAGTTTTTTATATAATATCTGCATTTTCTCTTGTGAAAAACTAAGTCTTAGTTTGGCCATAGTTATTTAATATATAGCGCCATCTCCTGGTTAAATCCTGAAATTGAAAATCTGGCAACGCCCTCTTGGAAAATAGTGGGAGGGCTTAACATTCCCAGATACTGGTCTTTGGCAGGTCTTAGGCAGGTAACTGGCTGGTAGTAGGCAGGAAGCTGTATGCTGGAGTCTGAAATAAGATGCTCCATCTGTATGTAGCAGCAGATCCAGAGATCCAGCAGACTCGCCCTCATGCAACAGCAGACTCAGATTTGCCAAATCGCAAAATAACCCTTTTTTTTGTGATCAACATTTTTTATTAAAGCAAAATACACTGTGTAGCGGAGGTTAATATAACGTCAGTTTAATAGATAGATAGATAGTACTTTATTGATCCCAAATTGGGAAATTGTTGTTGTTACAGCAGCATAAAAGGCATTTTACAATAAAACAAAACTACAAAATATACAAGAATAGAAAGAAAAATAAAATAAAATATACATGTCGAAATAGAAAATATACATGCAGATATTATATATATATATACAAATATATATATATATTCAAAATATATGGTATAATAATATGCTCGTGAAATGCAACAACTTTTCGGTTTCACCGATAGGATTTCTACGGTCTTGGTGATGCTGACTCATATGACTCAAATGACTCGTATGATCCGGATCTCTTCAATGACTGACTCAGAAGACCCTGAGTCCGTAAAAGGATCCGGATTTGCCATCTCTAATAACAAGTGCACGTTACTGATGCAATATGGTTGAGACCAGTCGGGCTTATTCTAGAGGGGTGCAAGGAATAGTCCAAGTAGTGGGGGAGTGTTATACAATATGTTTAAAACATAAAGATACAAAGGTTTAAAAAAGTTATTGTTTAATGTTTTAAGGAGGGGACGCTACTCAGCCAATCAAATCGGTGCAGTCAGTGAGTCAGCACGATAGATTCAAACACACACACAGAGACGAGACGAGAGGACAGAAACAGTCGGAGTAATTTCAAATGGCGAAAGGTAGACAGCGAAAACAGAGCATTTAATGACATTTAATGACATTTTCTCTTACTGGACCTCTTTGAAATGCAATTGAATACTCCTGCATTATAGCAACAACAACGATAATAATAATAATAATAATAATAGCAATAATAATTGGGAGGGGGGGGCGCGGCTATTCTTATGTTCTCTGAGGGGAGGCTCACCTTCCCACACTTTGAAAACCCCTGCTCTAGTGTTATGTATTAGTTGTATTTTCTACTGGTTTAGTGAAAGGGTGACGTCATGACGCAGCAGCGGCAGCTGGGCGGTGTGAACAGAGCGGGAGCTGAAAAGGGAAACCGGAGCTGAACCAGAAAAGCTCTCGCTAGGAGCTAGAAAGGGAAAAGCGCTGGTGTGAAAGCCGCATGTGTCTAATGCTGACCAGGCACCTACTGTCCTCTGCTGCACGTCACAGCTCACAATCCTCATTATTAATGCTATTTATAGCCAATAAGCTGTCAGGGGTTCATTTTACTGACAGTGATCATTCAATAGGACCTTCTTCTAACATTATACCAGTGGTTGATGAAGTATTCAGATCTTTCACTTAAGTTATAGTTTTGTTATCAGCCTGTACTATAGGCAAGGCAAGGCAAGGCAAGGCAAGGCAAGTTTATTTATATAGCACCTTTCAACACAAGGCAATTCAAAGTGCTTTACAAAAATGGAAGACATTAAGAAAATGGCATTTAAAATCAGTCATTAAAAATAAAAGATAATAAAATAAACATTAAAAGAAAAAATACATGGATAAAAGTTACAGTGCAGTTTAAGATATGAATAGTTCAATTAAAAGCAGCGGCAAAAAGAAAAGTCTTCAGCCTGGATTTAAAAGTAGTAAGAGTTGCAGCGGACCTGCAGGTTTCTGGGAGTTTGTTCCAGATATTTGGAGCATAATAACTGAACCCTGCTTTACCATGTTTAGTTCTGACTCTGGGGACAGAAAGCTGACCAGTCCCTGAAGACCTGAGAGTTCTGGATGGTTCATAATTTAGCGGTAGGTCAGACATGTATTTTGGGCCTAAACCATTCAAAGCTTTATAAACCAGCAACAATATTTTGAAATATATTCTTTGACACACAGGAAGCCAGTGTAAAGACTTCAGAACAGGAGTGATCCACTTTCTTAGTGTTAGTGAGGACTCGAGCAGCGGCGTTCTGAATTAGCTGCAGCTTTCTAATAGATTTTTTAGTGAGACCTGTAAAGACACCATTACAGTAGTCCAGTCTACCAGTGTTAATTTCGTCAACGAAAACTATGACGAAAAATGTTCGTCAACGACCTTTTTTACATGACTAAGACGAGACGATGACGAGCTAAAAATAGATGATTGATAACGAAAACGATGACGAAATGTATATTTAGTTTTCGTTGACGAGACGAGACGGGACTAAGGTGTTAATGGTGGACTATCGGACATTCAAAATGCAGGGTATTTTCCCCCAAGTGTCCGTCTTGTCTGTCAAAATGCATCTTACGTTTCTAACTTGCAATATCATTATTTCCGCTCTCTTCACTCCAGGAGTGGAGTGCACCAGCTGGGCATAAAGCTGTTGCACTCCACTCCAGAAGAGCGATCTCCCTTGTCTCTCTGTGTGCGGGGGGCGGGGCCTAACAGACACGCTGCAGCGGACACAGAGATCTGCCGGGGAGTGGACGGAGCGTTCAGAAGTATAGAGACACTCTACAAGGCTCGATGTGGAAAAAGCTTGTTTGCCATTAGTGTTATGGCGTAAGCGCGTTGACATAAGTAGAGTAGTTTGTCCAAACAGCCGGCCAAAAGGCGTCATATTCAATCGGAGAAATGCACAATTTTCGACTTCCTTAACTCGTAGCTCTGTTACGCCAATTGCGAGTAACGTTATCACATCAGGTGCGCAGAGGTGGGAGAAGTACTCAGATCTTGTAGTTAAGTAAAAATACCATAGTGTATGAATACTCTGTTACAGTAAAAGTTCTGCATTCAAAATGTTCCTCAAGTAAAAGTATAAAAGTAGCGACAGTAAAAGTAGTCATTGTGCAGATTGGTCCATTCCAGAATAATATATATGATATATTTTATAATTATTGATCATTAAAGTGTTATCTAAGCTGGTAAAGGTGCAGCTAGTTTTAATGACTTTGTATACTGCAGGGTAGCTTGTGAATTTACTAAAGTCTGATTTAAGACTTGTTTATATTTCACATCATTCATCCAGATCTGTGAAGTAACTAAAGGTATTAAATACATGTAGTGGAGTCAAAGTACATCATTTACCTCTGAACTGTAGTGGAGTAGAAGAACATTTAAATGTAAAGTACAAGTACCTCAACATTTTACTCAAGTACAGTACAATATAATAACATAATTATACATGTATTTATTTATTTCACATTTAAATAAAGCAATGTTAATTCGGTTAACAATTTGTTTAGTTTTTCACTTTAAAAAATAACAAAAAGTACCTACAAGAATACCGTTAAAGTACCGGATCGATAAGCAGTTTCGATAAGAGTAGTAGTACCGTTAAAAACCTTATCGATATAGGGATGGGTCCCTATATATTACACAAGTAAAGTGTTAAGAGAATGAAATGTTGCTTTACGAATTTCAACACTTGATGCTGTCACATTGATTCCAATGTCAGATACCTGTATTTGCCTGAATTAGTTTAAAGAGAGAAAACATTTTGACTAAAAGTTGACTAAAATGTAATTTTTCATCGACTAAAAGTTGACTAAAACGTTTTGAGTTTTCGTCGACTAAAACTAGACTAAAACTACGAAGGATAGGAATTACTAAAATGTGACTAAAACTAATAACCATTTTCGTCTAAAGACTAAGACTAAGACTAAATCAAAAACAGCTGCCAAAATTAACACTGCAGTCTACTGAAGATAAAAGCATGGACAAGTTTTTCCAAATCCTGCTGTGACATTAGTCTTTTAATCCTGGATATATTCTTTAGGTGATAGTAACTGTTTTAATGTGACTGTTGAAACTCAGGTCAGAGTCCATGACTACACCTAGATTTCTGGCTGTATCTGTTGTTTTGAACATTGCAGACTGAAGCTCAGCGCTAACTTTTATACGTTCTGCCTTGGCTCCAAAAACCATTACCTCAGTTTTATCTTTGTTTAATTGGAGAAAGTTCTGACACATCCAGTCATTGATTTGTTCAATGCACTTACTCAGTGTTTGAATTGGAGCATAGTCTCCTGGTGAAATTGTTACATAAATTTGTGTGTCATCCGCATAGCTATGGTAACTTATTTTGTTGTTTTTCATTATCTGAGCCAGTGGTAGCATGTAGATGTTAAAGAGAAGAGTCCCCAAGATGGAGCCTTGAGGTACCCCACATATCATATTTGTCAACTCAGATTTACCTATAGAAACAACGTTTTTTCTGTCCTTTGTGACTCAAACCAATTTAGAACTGTTTCCGAAAGTCCCACCCAGTTTTCTAGTCGGTCTAGTAATATGTTGTGGTCAACAGTATCAAACGCAACACTGAGATCTAATAATACTAACACTGAAGTTCTGCCACTGTCTGTGTTTAAGTGGATGTCATTGAAGACCTTTACAAGAGCAGTCTCAGTGCTGTGGTTTGGACGAAATCCTGACTGGAACACATCCAAACAGTTATTTAAATGCAAGAAGTTACTCAACTGTTGAAATACAACTTTTTCAATGATTTTACCTAGAAATGGCAGGTTTGATATTGGCCTGTAATTGTTCATTACTGAAGCATCTAGATTATTCTTTTTTAAGAGCGGTTTAATGACTGCAGTTTTCAGTGCCTGTGGAAAAATACCTGAGTGAAGAGATGTGTTTACTATATGAAGTAGATCTGAGGCCATGCAATGAAAAACATCTTTGAAAAATCCTGTTGGAATAATATCAAGGCAGCAGGAGGAGGATTTCAGAAGTTGAATAATGTCCTCTAAGTATACGAAATATGAATGAAAAATACTCCTTTGTAGGTAACGATCCAGCTTGCAAAATGTTGTAAAAGTAGGCCTATAAATAATTACAGGTTTTGTCAGAAAACAAATCAAGTATCAAAGATGAAAATCCTTTAAGACTATTATCATTATTATTGTTATTGTTTTTGTTATTCTCTGATTCATTCAGGCATGGATATAAGCAGCTGAAGATGGAATATTTTACCTGACTTAACATTTTAAAGCAGCAATACCCCTTTAATCAAAACATTTATTTTATACAGAAGTAAGCTATTACGAAATGTAGACTGCTTAAAGTAGACCAGCAAAACAAAAGCAGTCATTAAGCAGAAAGGAACTGTTATTGTGCTAATATCACATTATTTATTTATTGTAACTGCATGCCATTTTTTAAGGATTTGATTATTTGAGAAAACGTTAAATCTATAATTAATCATAAAAATACAAGAATTAGACTATAGATTACTGAATGTGTGAGCGTTGTTACATGTATAATAACAAAAATACTAGGCTCCTTAATAAAAATAACCCTTTCGATTCATCTTTGCAACTTATTAACATTGTTATTAATAGACTTGGACACTGCTCTTGAGGAGTATTTTAACAGCTAAAGTAATTAGGCTCATTGCTAGAAAGGAAACGTCTGGAATCCTCTCATTCTGTCTCTGCTGAGTGCGCGCTGAGGAGCCATGCACGTGATGCAGAGGCACGCGCGTCACCAAGAGTGGGTGGATTAATGTGTGGAGGTGAAGTAATTTAAGTCATGTTCCCTTCAGGTCTGTTTGGAAGTGCTTTGGACAGTTAAATGCTAGTTTTCGCACGTTTAACGTCGAAAAACGTGCTGTAAGTAGTCACGTTTTATGGCACTGCTGGATTTCCATAGGTTCAGCACTGGTTTGAGAGACTGCGGTAAACCCGGAGCTCATTGACAGCTAAAACGAAAACTTTTGTTTATCTGAATGTGTATTGGAGCGTGTGACCGAGTATGTAATTGGTACGGGAATTATCCCAACAAGGGCTCGTGTAACAACATCCATCCATCAGCCCGGGGGAGATCCTCCGCAGAGGCAGTGGAGCAGCACAGCCTCTGTTAGCCTCGCTGTCCCAGCTAGCTGCGGTGTAAGGGAGCGGGCTTTACAGAGGGTCCTCGGTCCTCACAGTGTCCAGCTCGGCTGAGATAGTAGCAGTTGACCACTAGACACCAGGCTCTCTTTATTTCACATGGGCGAAGACAAAGAGGGGTTCAGCGGCCAGACTCGCCACGGAGGAAACAAAGAACCGGGAGAGACCGGAGCCGGAGAGCCTTTGGACCCGGGCAGAGAGGGGAGGTATGCGGAGCTGTTCAGCCAGCTGGACCTCAATAAAGACGGCAGAGTGGACATCAGTGAGCTGAAGACTGGACTGGCTGCTCGGGGGTTACAGCGGGGGGAGGCGGAGGAGGTGAGACATGCTGATAATAAGACAGAACAGGTATGAGCTGTGAAAAGTATGCGGTGTGATTAATGCCAAAGACTGAACTAACTGAGCAGCCAATCGTGTCGATCGTCGCCTACCATGCCGTGAACTATGCCGAGAGAGAAGTAACGTGACACTCTCGTCGCCACCCCTCTCGTCTGAGAAGCTACGTGACGTCTGAAGTTACTTTACTTTGGTAGTTATCACCAAATAACCCAGTAATGTTACAGCTACGTAGTTGCTGTTCAAGCTAGACTCTATTTCAATATAGTTTTGGTATTAAAATAATGTTACACCTCTTGTATGCCCTGAACGCAAAAACAACCATAGACAAGACTAGAAAATGCATTTCCTGCAGAAAATGCGTGCGAATGCTGTAAACTGTGAACATTTGTGGCTGAATTTAGCTGAAAATGCAGAAAAAGCTGAATATGTTATTCGCTGAATGGTAGCTGCTTTTAGCTACAAAAATGCAGAAAAAGCTTCATATTTAAAAGAAAAGGTTTAAAAAAACATGTATAGCCTTGATGTTCTGAAATAGCTGAATAATGTAATAGTTGAATGGTTTCTGCAGCTGAAAATAGGCTGAAGGAGTTAAATATCAGATGTAAGTAGTAGTGAATGAATTTGTATTAAGATGAGAAAAGAAAGTAAAAAGGCTTGGGAAAGCAGCAGAATATTTGAACTACAAACTTTTGAACTAACTTGATGGTGAATTATCTGTCAACGGCATTTGATGGCACCCCATAATACGCTTAGATGTGTTGATGGCTGCATCGTTACCAAACCTGTGAAGTTTTGGGCCATTTCGAGCATTTTTACTGAAGTTATGAGAAAACTGTGTTTCATGGTGAGCATTGTGTTGCCATGGCAACGGCATTTGAAGAAATCTCAAAACTGTCCCATAGATGTCTTCACGGCTGGACTGTTAGCACACGTGAAGTTTGAGCACTTTTTGAGAGAGAGAGAGATTTTTGATTTTTCAAACCACTTTTATTCACAAAGCAAATAACCAAACAGACACAATGACACACATTGTCAGTTCAGAAAACGACTGAAAATAAGATCCTCATTCTCCACAGAACACAAAGCATTTTTAAGACACCACATGGCCTCAAATTCACCCACATCTTTGGTTAAACAAAAGTAACTGTAGTCCGTTTTCAGTCTTGCTATTACCATCCGCTTGAAAATCAAAACTGCATCGGTATCCAATGACTCCGCAACTTTATTCCTCCTGCTGAGGTAGATGGCCATTTTAGCCTGCCCCAACAAAACATTCAAAAGCTGACTTTTGCACTTTTGCTTCTGGCTGTACCTACAACCCAAAATGAACATTGACTTAGAAAAAACCACATTAAACAAAATCAACATCTGAGCGAGTAACTGAAAAAAGACAAAGGAGTCGACCACATTCTGTAAAGCAATGAAAAATGGTTTCCCTCTGCACACAAAAAGGACAGGCGTCAGACACTGTAGGGTTGATCACTGAAACAAACGCATTAACCTCTACGGCAGCGTGGAGACCCCTCCACTGGAGGTCCCCACCCCTCTTAGTCAGCGGAGGCTTGTAGAGCGCTCTCCACTCAGGCCTCTGAGCCTCCGTCAGGCCCAGGTGGGCTCTCCACTGGGTGTCCACTCGCTCCTGGAGTCTGCTCTGATTCAGCACCTTTGTCACCAAATAATAAAAGGTTTTGTTGGACATGGTGCTAAACTTAAAATCGGTAACATTGTTCAACTTTAACAAAAAACCCTCACAACTGAGATCAGGAAAACATAGCATCTCTGGAAAAGAGTCATTGTCATTTGGAGACTTCAGTCCGTTGCAGTGAGCAGCGATCAGTGCCAGCTCTGATTGTCTGAGCTGCTGTTTCCAGCTCTGCAGCAGGAGGCTGACCACCCGGACTGACCTGAGGCTCAGACGTGAGGCCAGGCCTGCAGCGTTGTCTAGGCGGGGGCCACACACCTCCACCACCTGGCCCAGCGTGAGGATCCTCTCCTCACAGAGTCTCTGTTGTAGAGAAGGCCCTACTCCACACACAAACCGAGATCCACGGACCACCGGCTCTCTGAGGAGCCAGAACAGTGAGCCACAGCACTCTGGTCTCTCTTTTCTGAGTAGTCCCCACACCTTGAAGAGACCTCCATAGAAACCCGAGAGATTATTCAGGCGTAATCCTTTCAGGTCCATTAGGAACAGCGACTCAGCCAGACCCAGCCCACCACAGCGCTCCAATAAGGCCCGAGCTACGGGTCTCCAGACCAGGTCAGCAGGTCCAGTCAGGAACCTCTGGACGAACCGGAGCCTGAAGGCAGCCCCTCTGCTTGCCAGGTGAACCAGGCCATGTCCCCCCTCTTCCTTTGGCAGGAACAGGACGCTCTGAGGGACCCAGTGCATGCGGTCCCAGAAGAAGTCCACCATGAGAGCCTGCACCCTGGACAGCAGGTTTACGGGCGGGTCGGTGCATGCCAGCCGGTGAGCCAGCATGGAGGAAACAAGGTTGTTTCAAATAAGGATACGCCCTTTAAAAGAAAGTTTGGGAAGGATCCACTTCCACTTCTTTAACCGGCCTTCCACTTTCTCGATAAGCCCGTCCCAGTTCTTCAAACAAAACGTGTCATCACCAAGATAAATACCCAGGTACTTTAACCCTGCCCTTTTCCAACCCAGGCCCCCAGGTAACACCAAGCTGTCCATGCTGCCCTCTCCTACTGCTAAAGCCTCACTTTTCCCCCAGTTGACTCGAGCAGATGAGATTTTGCAAAAATTGCTCACAGTTTCAGTTAAAACATTGATATCCTCTTGTTTTTTAACAAAGACCATTATGTCATCCGCATACGCAGACAATTTAAAAACATCCCTACAGCCAGGAAAAGAGAAACCCTGTAACTTTGACCTTAACCGGTGTAAAAAAGGCTCTATGGTCAGGGAGTAGAGCATCCCGGACAAAGAGCAGCCCTGTCGGATTCCTCTCTGAGCTTCAAAAGGAGCACACACACTACCGTTTATCTTCAGTACACTCTCAATGTCCCTGTACAAGACCTGGATCCTGGCTATGAGACCAGAGCTGAACCCAAAAGCTTCCAGCGTCTGCCACAAGTACTGGTGCTCAACTCGGTCAAAAGCCTTCTCTTGGTCTAGAGACATCAGACCGAGCTCACAGCCCAATGAACCGGAGAGGTCCCAAACATCTGGAATTAGAGTCACGTTGTCAGTTATCAACCTGCTGGGTACACAGTATGTCTGGTCTACGTGAATGACATGCTCCATCACTTTTCTCAGCCTCGTTGCTAACACTTTGGAAAGCAGCTTGTAGTCGGTACAGAGTAGAGACACAGGACGCCAGTTCTTAATCTCCTGCAGGTCTCCTTTCTTAGGGAGGAGAGTGAGCACAGCTCTCCTGCAACTCAGAGGCAACCTCCCGTTACTTAGACTGTCTCTGAGCACACTCAGCAGGTCGTCACCTATAACCGGCCAGAGAGCCTTATAGAAGTCTGCAGGCAGGCCGTCTATGCCAGGAGCCTTCCCACTCTGCATGCTCTGCAGGGCCTCCTGCAGCTCCTGGGCAGAGAGCTCTGCCTCCAGCTCTGCATGGTCCTCCTCAGGGACGTTAGGAAGGCCCTCATAGAAAGACTGCGCCACCTCTGGCTCGGCCTGGAACTCTGTTTTGTAGAGCTCTTTGTAGAACTCCACAGCACACTGACGAAAGCTGCTTGATTTTCACTTTACCTACATCCCACCACTGCTGAAGAGAATTGTACTCACTCTTAGATAAACGGTAGTTTTCCCAAAAAAACTTAAAAACATTTTTTAAATGGTTGTCGGCCAACAGAGAAGCATTAAAGTGCCAATACGCATTATTACACTTAACATGATTAATAAAAAGTGAGACCTGTACGAGGGAATGGTCAGAGATTCCCACTGGACTGATGGAGCAGCTTCTGCTTACATTAATGTGATGATTAAACACATAGACACGGTCCAGCCTAGCCAGAGACAACATGTTATCCCTAGAGTGCACCCACGTGTACTGCCGCTGGCCCGGGTGGAAGTGCCTCCACACATCACACAGCTCAAAGGTTTCTGTCAGTCTCATTAAGGCACTCTTCGAGGCAGCATGCGGCTCCTGGTGGTTCCTATCCAGCACAGGGTTCTCTGTGCAGTTGAAGTCCCCCCCCAGGAACAGATACTCCTCACTATCACAGGTGCTAAGAGTATCTTTCAGTTTCTCAAAAAACAAAAGCCTCTCTGCGCCCACACAGGGAGCATAGATATTTATAAAACATATTTTAACTTTTTCAAATTCAGCATTTACTTTTAGCAAGTGTCCTGGGATGACCTCATCGACCGTACAGGAGAAGGGTGTGAAGCCCCTTGCAAAGAGAATTGCGACCCCTCCACTATTGCTGCACTTATGGCTGAAGAAACCCTCCCCCCCCCACTCCCTCCTCCAGTCACTCTCGCTCTCAGCAGTGCTGTGAGTCTCCTGGAGAAACGTCACATTTAAACTCTTGTTTTCTACTAAAGTAAATAAAGATGCTCTTTTAGCATCCCCCCGAGCACCGTTAATGTTTAAAGAGCCCAGCTTTATGTCACTCATAATTAAATTATAGTTGCATCGTAACAAAATCACAAACCTGGCTGAAGAAAAATAAAAGAGAAAGAATAAATACAAGATGTACTTATTCATCATTCTTTGCATTTTCCTCTCTAACCCTCTGAAGTATCTTCTTTAACCTAGCCTTCTCTGGGCTGTTGAAGACAGGTTCCCCTAAGGCTTCTGGGCGCCGCATGAGAGCCCTGGCAGAATTGTGAAAAATCTGCAAATCAGCAAAAAAATTCTCTAACTTCAACCCCTTAGTTTCCGCCAGAAAGGATCTGATCCTCTGGAAAGAGTACTCCTCTCCCTTTTCTACCTCAACTATGTCAAAGAATGACTCACTGTCACTGTCCTCTGAGTCCTCTGGCTGAGAGGAGGAACACAGCGACTCTGTCTTTGACACCTTCCCTTTCTGTGCCACACTGCCTTTGCTCACTTCTTCGTTTTTCCTTTTGACAGGCAACCTTAATAAATCCTCATCCATTACAACATCCTCCAGAACAGACTCAGCTACTCTGGCTGCAGTGTGCTCACTATCTGCTTTCTGTGTGACCTGAGTGTCTGTGTGTGTGATACTGTGTGTACCTGCCTGTGTGCTTTCTGTGTGTGAAACCGTTAGCTCTGCCACGGACCCACTGACCTGCGGTTCCACCACCGGCGTTTCCGCCGCGGGCGCGTGCGCGGGCCCAGCCGTGCACAAAACAACCGGCAGCGGCCCGGCCGTGGACAAAGGGACCGGGACCGGCAGCGGCTCCGTCGCAGGCGCGGACCCCAGCACCGGCGGCCCGGCCGCGGACAAAGGGACCTGCAGCGGCAGCGGATCCGCCGCAGGCGCGGGCCCCAGCACCGGCGGCACGGCCGTGGACAAGTCAACCGTCGGGCCGGCTGCGAGCGCGGACACCACGGGCGCGTCCACCGCCCTCTCCGGGCACGCGCGGATCAGGTGTCCTGCCGCTCCACAACCAAAACATCTCAAAATATCAGACGTAACATGGACAGTATACACAAAATCATCAAAGACAGCACCTGTCTCCTAAAAGACACAACGTGCTTGAGGTGCGGGGATTTACAGCCCAGGGGGATCATCTTAATGGGAGACGCAAGCTGCCCGTGTCGAGCCAGCTCTCTCTCCAACAACTCGTTTCTAAGAAACGGGGGCACATTTGAAATTATAACTTTTTTAGCAGGAGTGACAAGGGGTAGCACGGGTAATAGCGTCCCTTTAATCACTAGCCCGCTCTCCACCAGCTGGTTAGCTTTCTCCGTGCAAAATAACCACTGCACTGTTCATGCGGGAGGCAGATTTGACTCTGCCATATCCCACCACAGCCCCCACAGCCAGACCACACTCCTCCACCGACAGACCGTCAGGTGGAGAGAGCTTGATGGCGTGTTTGCGAGTCAGCTTCTCCAACCCGGCGCAGCTGCCACGGGACGCCATGCCGGGCGGCGTGACAGCAGCTGCAGCCGCTAGACAAACAATTAGACAAACAAATCACCAGTGCAACCAAACAACACCACCAAAAAACACCAAAGTCGGTCAAGTGATGCACAATGACATAAACTATCGCTCAGAGAAAAGTGAATTATTAACAAGGGTTTGAAAAGTTGTAAACTTTAAACGATCGCTCTCCGCTATACTCACCGGTCCACTCACAATCAGAGAGAGAGAGAGAGAGAGAGAGAGAATTGTTACAGCTCAAATGCATTGCAATGACTTCCATGTTAAAAAAAGACTTTAAAAAGCTGAATGTTTTAAAAAGTATAACATATTTTGAAAAAGTTGAAAGTTTCCCATCATGTGCTGAAAAGACTGAATCTTTTGATATTTGAATGGTTCCTGCAGCTGAAATTAGGCTCAAGGAGTTAAATAAAGATATTACATCTAAGTAGTAGTGAATGAATGTTTACAAACACCTGTGTGTGTAAACCCAGAGATGAAAGGTTACCATGGTGACGACTTATGAAGATTTACCAACTGCAGCACTGAGTCCCATTAAGAATGCATTGAGGATTATATCTGACAATTTTGCCACCTGTTCAAAAACTATGGCTCCTATCAAAAAATTACCAGACCGTCAGCATCAGGGAACCCCAATGAACTGATATATGTTTTGTTTTTTGGTTTTGTGTTTAAAATGTGGAGATGGGAGCAGTTTGTCTAAAGCAGTGGTTCTCAACTGGTCAGGCCTCGGGACCCACTTTTTACTTGGTCAATACATCGCGACCCAACATTTGGAAGCACTCAAATCTATTCAACAAAAAATCGTGCTGTAATATATACGCTATTGAACATACAATATTAATAAAAGTGAAGTACAGTGCATATATTCCTTATATCCCTTCACAGAACTAAAGTATGCTTTTAAAAAAGGTTTAATGAGATGATGGAATCAAAGCTGAACTGTATAAAAAGAGACACATGCTGAAACCCAACCCCAGCAGGGGGGTCTGGGAGGATTCTCCCCCAGGAGATTTTTTGAAATACTAACATAAACTACGCATTCTGGTACACTCTGAGAAGAAAA
>CALSBW010023708.1:326-13146 GCA_943590975.1 Lindbergichthys nudifrons | reverse complement strand
CCCCCCCCCCCCCCCCCCCTCCCCTCGTCAGAGTTGTGTAAAGGCCGACGGGTAATTCTGGATTTTGACGGACATTTTACGATCCTGCCCGTCAAAATGACGGACAGCGAAAAAGTCTAGCGCAACCTCTGGTTCTGATGTACGCTTTCGTTTATAGCGTCCCAAATGTTTATCACTGAGTGTTGAGGTGGGCACCAAACGATTCTGTGTCTCCAGGACACCCAAAACGAGTGGCTTGCTGTGCATCTAGGATAAGTAATAAGGGAGTTATTGTGAGTTTAAGTGCCGTTTTAGGTTACATTTTTTCGCTCGTGGCTAATTCAGAGGCTGAGTGTTAGCATTGTGGGTTTTTTTTGGAAAAAAAAATTAAAAAGATCAGTTAGCTGAGTTTCTTCCCGTTACATGGATATAAAACATTCATAGTTTATTAAATATTAAGATTCCTTAGACGTTGTTTCCTGCAAATGACGCGTTTCTCCGCCCGCGGATGGTGCGTAACAGGTTAATAAATGTTTTTACCTTGCAGTTCCACAAAAGACCTTTGAGGTTCCGAATAGAACCTTTTTTGGTTATACAAATAAACCACAAGGACTGCCTGTCAGACCCTCCAACATCTGATATCCCCTCTCTTTGTACATTAACACATTTACATCAAACCAAACAATATAATCTAAAACACATTAAATCAGAAAGAAACCCGACTTGTGCAGGAGCATTGGCAGGAACACAGGGAATCACACAAGGACAAAATAAAACCACACCTCAGGAACCAGAGGGGATCAGAGACGACGTATAGAAAGCAAAGACAAGTGTGAGACTGACCGTTGAGCTGCCCGACCAAGCAAGGAGGCAGAGGCAGAACGTCCAAAATACAACCCGGTGTGGGCATTTATTACTCGCGAGGGCCGATCGCATGACGTAAAATACATTACACTTTTCTCTGTACGCGGCAAAACAAGCTCGCCAAAATGGCTTCACCGGTCTGGCATTATTTTAAGGTGTCCGAAAAAGACGGTAAAATAACGGTATGCAACGTGTGTGTGAAGCAGAAATCCTGCAGCTCCACCCGCTGTGACGGACCGGTGAGCGGAGCGAAACACACAAGAGTTAGACCTAACCCACTTAGCTATTTTATCTATCTCTGGAACAAGCTAAACTAGTTATAAATATGTTTATTTTGATCTCCGGAGACTTCAATGTCCATGTGTGTTGCGAGTCCAAACCTCTGGTTAGGGACTTTTTAAATCTCCTTGATTCTTTTGGTCTCGTTCAGTCCGTGGCTGGCCCAACACACGAAAAAGGACACACTTTGGACTTAGTATTATCGTTTGGACTGTCTGTATCTGTGGATGAAATATGTGCAGCAACGCGTATCTCAGACCATTTACCGGTTCTGTTTACAACCTCCATCCCTTCCGCAGGAGTCGAATCACGTGCCCCAGCGCGTCGTGTGCGTTCGATTAACCCCTTGACTGCCTCACAGTTTTCTGATGTTTTTAATGCTTCTCCGATCTGTAAATTAGATGTGAACTGTGCTTTTAATGCTGATGAGCTTATCTCCATGTTTGACTCAACATGCATACTAACACTGGATTCTGTTGCTCCTTTTACGCTTAGACGCACCAAAGTTCTATCAGAGCCGTGGCTCAATGACTGTACTCGTGCTCTCAGACGCGCTTGCAGGCGTGCAGAGAGAAAATGGAAAAAGGATAAACTCCGTGTCTCCCTAGAAATCCTTCGTGCTTGCCTGTCTGACTACCAGACGGCAGTCAAAGCAGCCAAAACAGAGCACATTTCTCTGTTAATCTCCAAAAACAGCCATAAACCTCAGGTTCTTTTTAATGTCCTCAACTCGATCATTAATCCCTGTGATGTTCCTTCTATTGTGCCATCGACTACTCTCTGTGATAAGTTTCTTACATTTTTTATTGAAAAGGTATCTGCTCTTAGGCTAGCCCACACTAGTGCTACCCCGGATCCTGCTCCCTCTCTGTGCCCTGCTGTCCTCGACCACTTTGAGCCTGTATCCCTCTCTTCTCTCTCGGATGTAGTCAAGCACCTGCGGCCGACAAACTGCACCTCAGACAGCATTCCCTCTCGCCTTCTCAGAGACGTTTTAGATTCAGTTGGAGCAAGTATTTTATTAATTGTAAACACCTCTCTTACCTCAGGATGTGTCCCAGCTGCCTTCAAACATGCCGTGGTTAAGCCACTACTTAAAAAGAAAAATCTCGACCCCTCCATTCTCGTACATTTTAGGCCCATTTCCCAGCTACCTTTTTTATCAAAAGCCCTGGAGCGAGTAGTCTACGCCCAGCTGCAGTCTTTTTTAACCATCCATGGAATCCATGAAAAGTTTCAGTCTGGCTTCAAACCCATGCACAGCACTGAAACAGCCCTTTTAAGAGTTTTTAATGATCTGCTCCTAGCCGCCGACTCCGGTAGCCCAGCTGTCCTGGTGCTGTTAGACCTGACAGCTGCCTTCGACACTGTGGACCATAGCATCCTGCTGTCACGGCTTGAACAGTCCGCTGGCATCACAGGCTCTGCCCTTGCATGGTTCAGGTCCTACCTGACAGACCGTAGCTTCTCGGTGCAGCTAGGTGCCTTCTCCTCTGCTAAAACCCCTCTTACCTGTGGGGTTCTCCAAGGCTCGATTCTGGGCCCCATCCTTTTTCTACTGTACATACTGCCCCTAGGTTCAATTCTCACAAAACATAATATTCCCTTCCACTGCTACGCCGACGATGTACAGATATATCTCCCTCTCGAAGCAAGTGTCAAACACTCACTACAGCAGTTGATGGACTGCTTAACAGAGATAAAATCCTGGCTGAGCAAAAACTTTCTAAACCTCAACGAGAGCAAGACTGAGGTCATCTTTTTTGGACCCCAACCTCCAGCCTCCCAGGTTGATATTCTGGGCTCTCTCCAACAAAACATCCTCCCCTCGGTCACGAACCTTGGAGTGACCTTCACTAGCACTTTTAAATTCGACAAGCAGGTCAGCAGCGTAGTCAAATCCTGCTTTTTTAAAATAAGACTATTGGCCAAAACCAAGTCGTATTTATCTTTTAAAGACCTGGAAAGGGTTATTAACGCCTTTGTAACCTCGAGACTGGACTATTGCAACGCTCTGTATGTGGGTATGGACCAGGCCTCAATTAAACGCCTGCAGCTAGTCCAGAACGCAGCTGCACGTTTGCTGACTGGCCAAAAAAAGCGTGACCACATCACTCCAAT
Source organism: Lindbergichthys nudifrons (assembly GCA_943590975.1). Lineage (NCBI taxonomy): Eukaryota > Metazoa > Chordata > Actinopteri > Perciformes > Nototheniidae > Lindbergichthys > Lindbergichthys nudifrons. Next base: position 9,903 of record CALSBW010023708.1, on the reverse strand, counting down.
TCTGGCCTCACTACACTGACTTCCAGTTCGGTTCAGAATTGATTTTAAAATCCTTTTATTTGTTTTTAAAGCCCTAAATGGGCTGGCTCCGGCCTATATAGCTGAACTCCTCCAGCGCTACACCCCAGCCAGAGCTTTAAGGTCTGCTGACCAGATGCTGCTGGTAGTGCCCAAGACCAGGCTCAAAACCCGAGGGCACCGAGCCTTCGCAGCAGCTGGCCCGAGGCTCTGGAACACTCTGCCCCTCCATGTGAGGTCGGCCCAGACCCTAGGGGTTTTTAAATCCACACTGAAGACTCACTTCTTCTCTCAGGCCTTCTAGTCAGAGCGGAGCTCGACTCCTGACATTTCCTTGTGTTTTGTTTTTATATTTGCTGTTGCAAATGATTGTCTTTTGTTGTTATTGTACTGTAGTAAAGTGTTTTTATTACATGTACAGCACTTTGGCTCGACCAAACATCGTTTTTAAATGTGCTATATAAATAAAACTTGATTTGATTTGATTTGATTTATTCTTCACTGTCGGCCTCACATATTACTGGATCAGCGAGCTGCATGAGACGATGCTGACAGACTGTCAGGAGGGGGGGGAGAGAGGGGGAGAGAGAGAGGGAGAGAGAGGAAAAGAGAGCGCTTCCGCTCATTTCTCCCGTGGTATTATCCAAAGTGAATGTAAACTTGAATAATATACATAATTTGAATGTAATAATTAAGTTGATTGTTGTTTGTGGAAGCTCCAGTGAATGAGCCCCATTAACTGAGTTTTAAACATGACTTTAAATGGAAGATTTAAAGTGATATTTAAATCTTCCATTTAGGCCCCGCCCACTCGATCGGATCGGCGATCGGTCAGAATCCTATTAGAACCTAGTAATCTTTTGTTTTGAAAATACTTTTAATAATATATTTTTGAAGTCAACCGAATCGCGCATCTGAGTTGATGTGAGCCCTTCGTGTCAGAACGAACTGACCAAACAAGATGGACTCAGCCGATTCAACAGCGTTAAGGACTGCCTTGCAGGCGCAAGGTACACTCCTTCACCAACATGAGGGACAGCTATCAGCTATTAACCAAGGGGTCCAAGACTTAAATGTCCATCAGCATAACTTCCAGTCTACAGTGTCAACGGAGATAAACCACCTGGCTGAGAAGATGCGCGACATACTCACACACCGCGTGGCTTACCCTGCTGTTCCTGCGGCAGAGTTTTCCGGTCCAGCGGAGGTCGGGTCTGCTGATATCCCCGTTCAAGTACCCATGCCATTGTCTAATCTCCGCCTCGCTTCGCCAGAGAAGTTCTCCGGAGATTCTGAAAACTGTCGTCCATTCCTGGTACAGTGTGATCTCCATTTCAAACACCAGCCCGCAGCATTTCCCACAGATCAAGCTAAGGTTGCTTTCATATTGTCTCGCTTGACGGGTAGAGCAGGAGCCTGGGCAACAGCGGAATGGTCCCGGGAGTCGCCTGTTTGCCAGTCTTTAAGGCTATTCATGGATACTATGAGCAAGATTTTTGACCAGACATCACCCGGGAGAGAGTCAGCGAGAGCCCTGGTGAACATCAAGCAGCGGCAGAGGAGAGTGGCGGATTACGCTATCGAATTCCAGACCATGGCAGCGGAGAGTGGATGGAACTCGGCGGCTCTTTTTGATGCGTTCCTGCATGGGTTAGCGGATCCCATAAAGGATCAGTTAGCTCCATTTGAGCTGCCTGAAGAATTGGACTCGCTCATCGCCATGGCTATCCGGGTGGACCAACGTCTAGCTGAAAGACATCGGGAGAAAGGAGGGAATTGTTGTAGCAAACACCGTTGGTGGTGGCTTAAAGCCCACCTCCGCTACGTGCCGTCCGTTAGATGAGCCTGGTTAGATTTCATTAAAAGAAGGAGTTCAAAACACCGGAATAAAGGTTATAACAATAATCTGATTTTACTGGTAAAAAACAAAACACTTATACAAGTTTACAGAGTACTCTGGACTTCCAGTTCTACTGCCGTGCGATACAGGTATCGGACCAGCCAGTCAGAAACAGGAAGCATTTTGCATGAATAAACAACAGTATTCATAAACATTTGTGGGGCGGAGATGTGTTGACTCTTCCGTCCCATTTTACTCCGAAGCGAATCAGAGAGTCCGTGGGGAGGAGCTGTGTGAGCTGCTCACTCCCGCAGGTGTTTTTACTGGTTGGATTCACTTCTGGTCGGGTCCAATACAGCGAATCAGAGTTCTGGGAAAAAAGTATGTTTCTTCTGATGGAGCGTGAGATTTTCGGAAGTACACAAGGACAGAGTCAATCTTTATCTCTGCACCTGTATTCACTCCTTTACTTTCCCAAGGAATATTTCACACAAACTATTCTTTCCCAGACAACCAAACATTGTACACAGATATATTGATGCCCAGAAAGGACCTTGACAATAATATATGTGTGTGCTGGTGGGAGGAGGTGTATGTGTGTGTAGCAGGATATCTGGGTCAGTGAGTGTAAGTGAGGATTACTGAAAACAGTTCAACAATACATGTTCACTAAAATATAGTTCAAAATAATACATGTTTACTTCAATACAGTTTAGAACCATATCTGTTTACTTTAGAATGCAGTATCCACTCCACTGTTCAGACAGGAGTTACCGAGGGAGCACTACGCTTGGCGGAGGAATTCCCGGACTTCGACTCCAGAGCGACCGCGCCCCCTGTCGCCGCGGAGGAGCAGATGCAGCTCGGAAGAGCCAAACTCACCCCGGAGGAGGGACAGCACCGCTCGGTGTTTTTACCGCGGCCAGCAGGGTCATGTTCTGGCAGCCTGTTAGGCAAAAGATCAGGCTCATCAGCAGGAAGGAGGACGCTGGTGAGCCGAGTGGCTTCCTTCGACCCTCCTCCTGGAAAATTGATTCAGGTACAAATGAAACTTAATGATAAAACTGTGACTCAGGATGCATTAATCGATTCTGGGGCTGATGAGAGCTTGTTAGACTGGGAGTTAGCTAAAAGTTTGAAATAAAAAATGGTCCTTTTAGATCAGCCACTAGAGGCTAGCGCTTTGAACGGCCACCTTCTATGTACAGTCACACATCGCACTGAGCCCATAGTAATAGTCATAGATCAGGAACACCGTGAGCATATTAGTTTTAATTTATTTAACTCTGCTCAACATCCTCTCATTTTGGGTTACCATCGGCTTGTTAAACATAACCCTCACGTTGACTGGCAGACAGGAACGGTTAAGGGGTGGGGGGGGGGTGAGTGCTCTCGTTCATGTTTAACCTCTCCTACAGATTTGAGTGGACTGCACAGCTCTAGTAACCTTAAACAGGGGCATGGTAGTGACAGTGTCACTTCTTCTAAACATTCTGACTTTTCTGACTTGTCCAAAGTTCCTGTGTGTTATCTAGACATTAAGGAGGTGTTTAACAAAACACGAGCTACTTCGTTGCTTCCCCATAGACCTTATGATTGCCCCATAGACCTTCTGTCGGGCTCTACAATCCCCAAGGAACGGTTGTACTCTCTCTCTGGTCCGGAAAGGGAGGCCATGAAAGAGTGTATAGGTTCTTCACTCAAGGCTGGCTTGATTCCGCCATCATCATCCCCAGCAGCAGCAGGTTTCTTTTTTGTGGGGAAAAAGGACGGTTCATTGAGGCCCTGTATTGATTACAGTCCACTTAATCAGATCACGATAAAGAACAGATATCCCCTTCCACTCATCTCTACTGCATTTGAACTATTACAAGGAGCTAAGATATTCTCCAAGTTAGACTTAACAGTCTGATGGAAAACAGGTAAATCAAGTTAGTCCATTTTTCTTTAAAGATGTTTTCATTAAACTGTATGATCTTTTAAGAGCTGATTGTGATGATACTGAACTTTTTAATTATAATATCAGAAGGTTATTGATATTAACAATGGAGTGTCTCTCCCAAGTTCAAATACTGGAGGTTCGATTTTCCAAATGTTTTTATTTCGTTTTTTTATTTAAAGGGCCCATGTCATGTTTTTCGGGTTATTACCCGTCCCCTTGTGTGTTATGAAGGTTTTTATGCATGTAAACGGTGTGCAGAATCAAAACCCTCAAAGTACACCCTGTAGCGAGTAAAACTCTAACACAGAAAATACGCCTCGTTGGAGATACGTCACTGTCCATTTGATTCTTCCGGGTACCGCATGATGTCATTGACACAGTGCTAACTGTGCTAACTAAGTTGCTAGCGTTTCCATATATCAACTCTAATATCAGCAGATGGCCTTACATACATGTATCTCATAGCAGGAGAATGTCTGCATTCACACACGAAATACTCATAGACAGTATACTCCGGGTGATTTGCCGTACGGTCAGTCGCGAAACGTAATTACATTATAGCTGGCATAGCGTGTATGCTACCAAGCTAACCAACGGAGCTAGACATGGGTTTGCTCGGGAAAACATTTGTGTTATGCCAGCTACAATGAATGTAGCAGACTACCCGTATAAGATTGCAATTGTAAACACGTTCTTGATAGCCTAATATGAATCACTAGCTTTTGTTCATAGTGGTTTTATTACACTAAACAAGCCCAGCTTACTGGGCCAACGACGTTGCTAGCGTTTAAACAGAGATGGGGTCGTTACTAAAAAAAAGTTATATATTATATATTACACTACTTCGTTACTCTCTACATAAAGTAACTCGTTACTTTACTCGTTACTTTACTCGTTACTTTACTCGCAGGGCCGGCCAGCCCCTCCCTGCAGGCAGATCACACAGACTGCTAAAGTTTCAAATGTTCTCTTTAGTTCAGTTTCCATTGTCGCATAAGACTGATTCAGATAGCTCTGACTATGGCTGTCCTCTGTCTCCTGCTATCTGTATTTTGCGCAGTATATCTCTGAACGATGCGATGGTGATTCCACTGTGCAAATGGGCAACATTACCTCTACTATGAAGGATGCTACAAGCCTGTCCATCTCTGCTTTGGTTACCGGTCCTCCAAATTCTTGCGGCGGTGCACTCACAACATCCTCACTCTGGGTTCGGGGGTCCTTAGCTATTAGCTTCACCTTAGCATGTGTCCTTTGCAGGTGTTTGTTGAGGTTTGACGTGGTGTTTGCAGCAGTGGATAACAGCTTCTGGCCTGGACACAGTTTGCACCTCACCGTCACATTCCTGTCTCTTCTTCGGACGAACTCAAAATAATGGGCATACCTCCACCCCTCGAAAGTTATCGCTGACTCTGCCATGTTTATGCAGCACTGCACGTGGAGATGTGGACGCGCAAGTCGCGCAGATTACGTACATATAAACCTGCGGCGGAAACCCCTCTTGTCTGTCAGTGTGATTATGACTGATTTTATAAAAGTAACGAAGTAACGCGTGTCGGGGCAATGTTAGTAACTGTAGTGTGATTACTGAATTATAAACGTAACACGTTACACTACTCTGTTACCGACAAAAGTAATATTATTACAGTAACGCGTTACTTTTACACCCAACTCTGCGTTTAAATATATCAACTACAATGTCAGCAGATGGCCTTACATGTTTGTCATGGCAGGAGAATGTCTGCAGTCACACACGGAATACTCATACAGTATACTCCGGGTGATTTACCGTACATTGTGACAGTACATGTACATACTGCATGTATAGCTAACGAGGCTAGCTATACATGCTAGCGGAAAAAAATATATTCATGCCAGTTACAATGAATGATCGAACGTAGCAGACTACCCGTATAAGATTGCAATTATAAACACGTTATTGCTAGCCTAATATGAACCACTAGCTTTTGTTCATAGTCGTTTTATTACACTACATTATAGTTGCTGTTCCTCCGAGCTAGCATTCATATCGTGTTAGCTACCAAAGTAAACAAGAAAGCTAGGTTAGCATATTAGCTGGCAAGCTTACTGTGTTTATTAGATAGATGGATTAGATAGATCCACACTCCTACCACAACTACTACTAACGAATCTAAAACAACTAAGTTTCTCTAATATTTTGTGATTTGCATTTGATTTCGTCCAGCCAGATCCTGCCGGACAATACATGACGAGGACGGGACTACCACACTGATGCCTCGTCCTAAAAAGCCCCGGCTGCGATAGGCAAGATGCCGACAACGGGGAGGAATTGATGATATACCGTGTATATATGTATATTTATGTTCATTTTGTACATTTCTAAAAATAAAGTTTAATGGAAATACTTAGTAGGCCTATCCTTTCTTCCCTGAATTATTTGCTCCTATAACATATCATTCACAAATAGCAAACCATGATTTGATTTATCATCAAACAGTAGTAGTTTATTACAGGTGAAAATAACTTACTCTTTGTTATGACCGGCTCGTAGGCCACAACGGAAAGACAAGGAGACATACACGAGTTTACAAAACCACGGCACATTTATTGTGGTAAATGCAGGGATAGGTGGTCGAGGGGAGAGGATCGCTGAGTTCGTCCTTCTGCAGCCGCTTTGGAGAGAGACAGGGGCCGCCGTGTGACTCCGGGCAGCTGGGCTTAATAGCACCTCGGCTCTGGCCAGGTGTCCGTGATCGCGCTGATTAGCCTCTTCAGCTCCACCCCATCGTAAGACCTGCAACACACCTGCACAAATGCCCTGGGTTGTAGGTACAGTTCGGTTAGTTAGCGTATAAAATATACGGCTGTACCGACGCCATTATAAGACTGATGTTCCGAGAGCGAGCCGAAAAAAACACTGTTAGACATGGGCGGAGCCCCTCTGGTGGTTGACTAATCAGAACAGAGTGGCCGAGCTGACCAATCGGAGCACACTAGGCTCACAGGGAGGGGGGGCAAGAGCTCCAACAAGTCGTTTAGTGGAGAGAGTGAATACTGCTGAATACACATACTTTACAGAGATGCTGTATGCGAAACCAATGTGAGTTTGGAAAATTGCACAGTATAAATCTATTTTAGTATACCTCAACAATGTAATTATGATCAGTGGAAATGGCCATGACATGGGACCTTTATTGAAGCAAACCGCTCTATAGAAGAGTTGACATCGGTTAACTACAACATGATCTGTGTCTATGAATATTTAAAACAAAGGTTGCTATCAATATGCAATTAACATCAACCATACAGTTTATTCACTTACCATTTTGGGCACATTTGCTGGCCATAGTTGGTTATGGAGGGAGGAGCTGGTCTGCTGCTGAGCTGAAGAAGTGAAGCTAGTCTGCAACAACACCTCCTTAAACACAGACTTCATGAAGCAAACCACACCCACACACACTGCTGACATCACAGTTTATTGATGTCTTAAGATCAGCTACAGTGAAATGTTTCATATGTTAAAGAGTATAAAATATTGACCTGCCTTAAAGGTGCATCATATGATACATATATCATGTTTTCAGTTTTGTCTAAATTGTATTTGTTTTACCGACTATATTCTAATCTTTCAAATGTGCGCTCTAACAATCAATAGTAACACATTTAAAAAAAAAACGACAGTGCGTAAAATAATTGGAAAACGTGACCAAGCTTCTTTACAAACATTTATTTATTTATTTTGAGACACAAATAGACAAACAAACTATGGATATTTATACAGTTAAAAATGCTTCATTTATTGACATTTTACAGTTTGACTGCCCCTCTTGTAATAGTGTGGTACAGATCCATTTGTAACACATAGTTAAGCCTGATCAAAGTGTTTTCAAAATAAACTTGAACAGGATGGTTCAGCATAATGTGTCTGAGCCTCTTTGTGTTAATTCACTTCACTTTCATGTGTTCTTATTACATTAAATATCTTAATCAGTGATTCACTGAAAAGACACACCTTTGATTGTCCCATATTATTTTTATAAATCTAGCACATCTTGAATATCCAGTCCTGCGGCATGTTCATGGTTCCTTTATATAACTGCAAACCACAAACCCAGTTCACCCTCCCTTCAGCAGTTACAAGAAGTTACACCTGTTCTTTTAAAAGTCACAACAACAAAAATGCATGTACAGAGTGCAACCAGCTCTTTGGATTTTCGCTCTTAGTTGCTCTTCATGACAAGATGACACATTTACATGTGTGCATATTATTCTGTACTTTTACAAGATTGTAAACCCTCAAAACTGAACAAAATTGTTTATTTTAAAAACACTTGTTTCACCACGTTCACCAGCACTTCAATAATCAGTGTGATTATTGCAGTGCTGCTCTCAGCTTCATTTCTAGCGAGCTTTTCCTGCATTACTTTCAGTTGTTTCCTTTCCTCCGCCTTTTCTTTTTCCTGACTTGCTATAACCCTGCTCAACCTCTCACTGTCTGCCTTTGCTTCCCGGAGTTGTTGCTCATACTTTTCCTCTATCTTCTTTTCCAGTTCCTTTTCTTGTTTGCGTATTTCCTCTTCTTTCTTTTTAAGGATTCTCAGTTTTTCCTCTTCTATGGCCTTCTCTGCCTCCTGGAACATGTCAGTGGTGTAATGGCTTCCTCCGTTCTTCTCTGTTATCTTTCTGATCTTGTCGAGCAGCTCTCTGACCTGAGAACGATCCTTCACCTCATTATTGAAGACGTGGTACTGCCCGTTACATCTGTCCACAAGTTCCTGCAGCTCTTCGCTTTCCTTCAAGAACTCTTTGATAGGTTTCCCTTTGAGCTGGTCACCGTGGGTAAAGAGAACCATGCTGTATCTGTCTGCATGTTTTCCAAAGATTTCCTGAATCTTCTTCACTGTCTGCTTTTCTTCATCTGTGTATCTGCCTAGTTTGATGACGACCAGGAAGACATGGGGTCCAGGAGAAGCATAAGAAATGCTCTGAGCGATATCTGTAATGGTTTTCGTTTCCTCAATCTTGGTGTCAAACAGACCTGGAGTGTCAATAACAGCTACCTTTTGTCCCTCCACTTCACCAATGGCCTTAGCACAGTGTTCAGTCAAGGATTTTGGATTTAACTCTGATTTAAAGTACTTATCTCCCAGAATGGTGTTTCCTGTGGCGCTCTTCCCAGCTCCAGTTTTTCCAACCATCACAACCCGGACAACCTTATCATTGTGGTAGTATGCATCGCCCGAGTATGTGTTGGGGCAGTTTGTAGTAGGTTGACCCGAATAGACTGAAATACAGAAAATAACAATGTATTGCTCTGTCTCTCTAACATCTGATATCCCCTCCCTCTCAAAATTAACTTAATTTACATCAAACTGAAGAATTCAATCTAAAATCACATAAAAACTAGTTAAATCAGAAAGATACCCAACTAGTGAAGGAACATGGGGAATCAGTCAAGGACAAAATAAAACCATACATCAGGAACCAGAGGGGAACATAGACAATGAATCAACAGCGAACACAAGGGAAGACATATATCAGACAAACAGGCAGGAAAACACAAAGACAGGAAGTAAAAGCAGACATCACACATGGAGGGAACACTTTTCCAAATAAAAAAGGACTCCTCTCAAGGGTGGGATTCCAGACCAAACTGAGTACAGACCAGACGGGGATGATTAACAAAACCCAACAGGAACCAGACGGGAATATAAACAATGAATCGACAGAGAGCAGAAGGGAAGACAGGCATATATATATATATATATATATATATATATATATATATATATATA
>CALSBW010023705.1:0-15988 GCA_943590975.1 Lindbergichthys nudifrons | reverse complement strand
ACACGTAAATGTAGTGTTGATAAATTGTGATCTTCTCGCTGAGAGCCGATAATGAGACTAATGGAGTCTCTGAAAAGGTTCAAATTGGTACTTTAATTAAGTAACGTGGTTAAAGAACAAGCATAGGTAATGAAGAGACAAAGCCGGTGTTGTCTCTCGGGTGGCTGCAGCGAAGAAAAAGAGGCCGGCTGTACTTTCCGACTTCCTTTATACTCTTCTTGTTCTCTCCCGCTGTGCAGATAGTGGGACCGCCCTCCTCATCTGCTGGTGTTCGATATCGCGTAAAACAGATGATTTCGGCATTGGTATTCCCTGCCTACTTCCTTAAACCTTTTCTCCTCCTTATCTCTGTCATGACTTTCTATTTAATACCTTATAAACAGCTGTAATAGTTAGTTTAGAAGTCCTAGAAACACCTCTACGGCACAGTTCTCATTTTCAGTAACTCCCTCTGACGTCATAGCTACTCACGTAATGTGGAAACACTCTACGATCAACTGTACCTTCATTTAATATTCAGCAGTAATAATATCTCGACGTCTATAGATGTAGTGTTAAAGTCCGTAGGTTTTGGTGTGCAACACAGCTAACCGGATATGAAGGATTTTCAGAATAAAAGCTTGGCATTGAGATCTCCTGAGAACTTCCGGGTTTTTTCACAATAAAACAGCTTTTAAACTGACGATATGTTTTAGACTAACTTATGCTATTAAACATTGATTTGAATTTCTAACAGTAGCAAAGTTCGTGACTCCACCACGCACTGTGGTCTTAAGTTGTCGTGGTGGAGTCACGCATTCTGGTGAGACCAGGTTGGGCCAATCACGATCACAAGCCGCTTGACAAAAACATGCCTGCGCAGACGCTTGCACGCCATCAGGTGGCTACATAGCAGCGCTAATGTCAAAGACACAAACATTATATAAAATATTTTAATTTTACCAGGATGTAGTGACAAAAATATTTGGGAAGGCTTAGCCTTCCCTAGCCTACAGTACCCGCCGCCCCTGATAGCATGGAAATACATTGAAGGACAGCTCGCTTTGATATTTAATATAATCAAATCTTAAGGATTATGTCATAGAAAGTCCTCCTTAAAGCTGGATTGGGGAGCTTTTTTCTTCCCACGCTGACATTGAGAGTGATAATCATATGGATACCATAGTGACAGAGCAGCAGCTAGGAGTGGTGCACAAAATAAAAAATGTGGCGATCAGAGGAAGGATTCAAGTAAACATATTTGCACGGCAAAGGGAGATGCAGGAGGCCAAGATGCAGGAAATTGGCCAAAGAAGCCAGATAACACAAACCCCATAAAACTGAGAATACAGAGAGCTTTTCCTGCCGGATATACGCTCATACAGTATTGTGTGTACAGGCTTTTGCAAGACGTTTAGTCTCACACTACAGCTTTAAAAAAACAACTTCAGTGGATTATTTTCTTCTTGGTTCTACCCTTGGTCTTATGGAGATGGAGGTGCACACACAAGCACACACACACACACACACACACAAACGGTCTACATCGGGAGATGTATCGACGTGATGAAGGAGGAGGGCCAGCGCTGAGTGCTGGGAGTCGCTCTCTGGTTAAACTCACATATACACCACGACTCAGCGCCTATCAATTATACCTGATGTGGGCAAATTGATGGGCACAGAATAGTTCATAATATACAACCTACCTGCTTGTATCAACTAAGAGGGGACTGTCAGGAACAAAACAAAACACGCCTGTGTAATCAGGGCATGTTCAGTGTTGTTTATTATGTCTGATGTCAGAATGTGGAACAAGGGCTTTCACTGCAACAGCATGCAGTGTTCTTTGCTGAATGCTAAGCAGGACTGGGTGAAAAATGTAGAATTCTGAATGTATTCTGAATAAATGTTATATCTAGTGACTTATAACAGGCCTGGCAGTGAAGATCAACTCTCTGCATTTACATAGGGTCTTTTCTATCGTTTGGTGCTGCCAAAAAAGAACAGTGTATCCCTCCCCTACTTTCATTCCCTTACCAACACGCTACATTTGGAGGTGTGTTTGTATTCAAGTCAAAATGTGGTAAAATAACCAATATTGGCATTAAAATCACTCAATATGATAATTATGTAAAACGACATAGTATTTCGGTCATTATGCAGTAAAACTTACCCGATGTGTTCACATCTAAGTAGCATCTTACTTGTGATGTTGTGGAGATGGAGACAATGTTCAATATTTGTTCAATGTTGACCTATCATGCTATATTTGAATAATATAGTGTAGGACCATACCTATATAAGCAGGGGGGCACACAAGTTTCTCAGTGAGGTACTCAGATGAGTACCTGGAGTCAGTGTTTGGTACTCCAACTTCTGGCTCCCCTCAAAGTTCCCATGAAGCCCTCCTCGGGATTGTCAACGGAGGGGGGGGGGTGGGGGGGGGGGGACGGGGAGTACAGTGCTTCGCGATTGTCAACGGGGGGGGGGGTGAGTGGAGTACAGAGCTCCGTGACCGCAGAGCGTGTGAACGTTGTGATCAGCTGTTTTAGACCGACATTAACAGCAGCCCTGTCTGTGCACACGGAGACAGACTCTTGTCGTCCGGTGATCTAATCGCCTTCTGGAAAAGCTTCACAAGTACGTCGATACGCAAATGCGCTTTGTCACACAAGTGACGGTACGCATTTCAGAATGTTGCCATGCATGCGTACCTGCATACCAGTTATGTGCACCCCTGTATATAAGGCGTATTTATACTTTTTTTTTTTCAAAATACCAAACAGATCATGCATTTAAGCCATGCCTCATTTCGCTCTATTTGACATTTTTTAGCAAGGGCAGATTCAGTGAGAACAGCACCATCTACAGGCCTGGCATATGTACTACAGCGTCTCCACCGCTTTCGAACGGCAATGGCCGTGGCTGTCTCCTCCTGATTGGTGGAGTTGGCCCAATAGCCGTAGCGCCACTGTCCTGACGTCAGGACAGTGTTCAAATCTGGATCAGTTTTTATCAGATCCGTTGCAGCCTCTTTTTTAGAGATTTGGGTATGGAGGAAAATAGAGAGGGTTGTGTTTTCTGACACTTGGTGAGTTCCCTGGAACACCGGGGACACATATTCATGTATACAAGACGTACAAAAGTGCATTTTGCATGATAGGTCCCCTTTAAATGTTGGGTAGTTTAATGTAAAGGACCCATGTCATGGCCATTTCCACTGATCATAATTCCATTGTTGAGGTATACTAAAATAGATTTATACTGTGCAATTTTCCAAACTCACATTGGTTTCGCATACAGCATCTCTGTAAGTGTAAAGTATGTGTATTCACCGGTATTCACTCTCTCCACTAAACGGCTCGTGAGCCCAGTGTGCTCCGATTGGTCAGCTCGGCCACTCTGTTCTGATTAGGCAACCACCAGAGAGGCTCCACCCATGTCTAACAGTGCTTTTTTTCGGCTCGCTCTGAGCAGAAGAACATCAGTCTTATAATGGCGTCGGTACAGCCGTATATTTTATACGCTAACTAACCGAACTGTACCTACAACTGTTGTTATAGAAGATTAAGTTATTTTTACCTGTAATAAACTACTACTGTTTGATGAGAAATCAAATCATGATTTGCTATATATGAATGATATGTTATAGGAGCAAATAATTCAGGGAAGAAAGAATAGGCCTACTAAGTATTTCCATCAAACTTTATTTTTTGAAATGTACAAAATGAACATGCGTAAATATACATATATACACTGTATATCATCCATTCCTCCCCTTATAGGCGTTTTCGGCATCTTGCCTATCGCAGCTTTGTAAGCGGCTGCCGGGGCTTTTTAGGACGGGGCATCAGAGTGGGTCCTCCCGTGTGTGTTGTCCGCCAGATACGCCAGGAGTTTCCTGATCTGGCTGGACGAAATCAAATGCAAATCACAAAATATTAGAGAAACTTAGTTGTTTTAGATTCGTTAGTAGTAGTTGTGGTAGGAGTGTGTGTATTTCCTAAATACCGAGGTCCAAACATGCTAGGGGGGTTCGGGGGTATACCCCCCCTGAGATTTTTGGGATTTTCATGATCTAGTTAGGTGCTTTTTAAGTCCTGTGGGGGGTCACAAATTGGATAATATATTGATTTCAAATGTCAGTGGGCTGCAGCATCAATTATTTTTGAAAGTGTAATGCATAAGAATCAGTTGATTGTTACTATGAATGATCTGGACATGCAGACGAGGCTAAAATGATCCCAAAACATTGTCAACATTCATTTTCCATGTCTCTCTCCTTTCCATAACCTGCACCCTCTCTTCCATCTTCTTGAGTCTCTCTGTCTTCTTCCTGTTCATTACTCTCTCTGTCCTCTACTCTTTCTCTTTGTTCAATCTCTCCCTCGTTGTTCACTTTCTGCTCCTCCTCACTTGTCGCTCCTGCCAGTGAATTAAAAGCAATTCAGCAATTTAGTTCATTTCACTTGTTTGTTTGCATTATTTATTTTATTTATTAAGCCTACATTCTTTTGTGTGACTGTACCTGCAGTTCCTCCCTGACTTCCATCACTTTCTCTCTCTCTCTTTCTCTCTGCCTGTCCTGTCTCTTCCTTACCAAAGCTGAGCTTCGACTGACGTAGTCTTTTCATTATATCTGAGTCAGTGTAAAAAGAAAACAATACAATGTTATATCTTCAATGTTTTACTCAAATTGAAATGAAAGAAAAGCATTACAACGTTTATTAAAAGGTAATCCTTCTGACATTGGATGCATGTAATTAACTGTAGCTCTCTAGCTAGTTTATTCACGCAATTTAAACCAAAGTATAGTCTATAGCTGCAATATAAGTTAGTGTGCATGTTGTCGGACGTCCAATGACTAACGTAGAGCGTTCACACTGGACTTGCTGGTCATATGATGTGCTGGACTCAGATCTGTAGATTCCTCATCACTCCTCCGCTGCTCCGATACAAGTCCGGGCTGCGGTGGTTTGTTGATATATGTCGTCTTCTTCTGTTTGCTTTAATCGAGGCTACGTAGTTATGCAGCGCCCCCATCGGCAGTAAATGGAAGTACTACTACAAAGAACCCCGTTTAGTGCAGTTATTTCACACGTTTTGTTATATACACAGCTCGGAAATTATTACCGAGGTCCGGACCTCGGTGACCTCAATGGTGGATACGGCCCTGGACACACACACTGCTGGAGGAGCAGACAGGCTTGGCGATGCAGCTAGAACAAGCGAAACTCATCCTGAGCACACACAAACACTCACAGCCGAAGTAAAAACAATAAGTGTGGCTTGATATTGAGTAAGAAAAAGGTTTATAACGCTGTGAGCATGGGTCTGCGGAGAGCATTTCAACGTAATAGTCCGAAAAATGTTTACCCATTTAAACAGTCGTGGTAGATACCTTGTTTGTTTTAAACATCATAAATACACAAACAACAATGAATACTTACAGGTTGTGTACCTGAACTACCGCTGGTCCAAACAAAGTAGGAACAGCATCGTTCTTCAGTGCCCAACACACTCTCACTCCCTAAACGTCCAGGAGCGACGCTTGGTCAGGGTCCCGTGGCGTCCAGTTGTGACGTGCCGAGGCTCCTTCAGCTTCATAAACGGACGCAAAGAGCTTTCAACTGATTGCAATGTATTCCCACACAGCAAAATTGTAAGTGTTAATTTAACTCTTATAGAGTTAAAATCAACACTTGGTGTTTATATAATCCTCACCAATTGGGAGTTAAAGTTACACTTTGGAAAGTGTTAATATTTTAACTCTTTAATAGTGTTAATTATCTAACACTGACAGTGTTGTTTTATAACCATTTTTAACACTAAATGGTGTTATTGCTTTACACTGGGAGTGTTGATTTATATAATTTAGAAAGTGGTTCAATTACACACAAATAATTGTTACGAAAAACACAATCTCTATAGGTTAAATCTATTAGCTCTATTTACATTTAGATACATTTGTTGACTTCCACAAGACTTTGTTTGAATTTTTAATAAATCATTACAAACTCTCAATGTTGTCCTTTTTTATTCAACACTGCAAAAATTACAGTATCTGCACTTAACAGGCATCATAAACATGTTACAGATAATGTATCTCTCCACTCTATCCAGCACAGCATAATGCACATTTTGTTTTTCAAAATAAACAACTGACAACTGGTCAGGACATGTGACAAACAGAGAGGACTAGTTTATGTACACAACTATACAGTATAAGCACATTTAAAAATAAAATAAAGGCACAACATATTCGCTCTCATCTCCACCATAAGCACTTTGTAAGTCAAAGGGCTTATATATTACAAGGCTTTCTGCTTTGATTACATATTTTTCATCACTTTCAAATACTTTGTAGGCATGAAAATGTTCACTAAAATGGTCAACCACAAGCTTTTTCACAAGGAAGTAGATAGCACTATCAACTAAAAGGACCTTGTTTATTTTGCAAAAAACAGGCATTCCATCCTCAACCTCAATGCAAATGACTAGTCCTGTCCTGTACTCTGTCCCACTGATTGTAACCCAGTTAGTAGAGAAGATGTCTTTTGGTACAGCAGCATGCAGAGCTTGAGAAAACCTCTCACTAGCCTCATCCGAATTAAATGGTTTCAGTGGTCCATATGCAATATGGTTTAAAGGTGATGTATCCCAATGACATCCTATGGACATTTGATCTAGATCTTACAGGATCATCTGTAGGCACCGCAGACAGTATTTCTTGCTTAACTTTGGAGTGCAGTCCAGTGGCAAGTTCTTCCAAATCACTAACAATTGTTGAAACAAAACTACTTGCCATAGTACTTGCTTGGAGTTTAGCAACAATTGAAGCACAAATATTTTTGTTATGTTCTTTGTAGAGATTTGATCCATTGTCCTCAAAACACCCAGCATTTGTGATATTTGTTTGAGCAACATGTGAAGTACCTTGGAGACTGTGACAAATAGGTAGACATGACTGAGAGTTTGCTGCATCACCACTTTGGCATAAATCCCTCTCATAAACACTATTTAAATGTTTTTTTAAACCTGAATATGATAAAAACTGACGCCTACAACGATCTTGTGCACAAACCAACTTAAACCTGCTGCTAGGATAGAAACTGTGATCCATTCTTAAATGGCTTACCAAGGACTGGCAAGTCTTGTGTACAGCTTGACATATGAAACACTTGTACATGTTTTGATCCTAGTTCAAGAGTTTTGCCCGCAACTCACGGATTCTGGGAGACTCATCTGTTGTGTTGATGTCGATGTTGTATACTGTTGTCTGGACAAATGTGTACAGCTGGACCAACGACTCCTCGAAGGACAGGTTGAACACATAGTGAGATTTGAACAGTTCGTCAAAAGCACCCAATGAGCTGGTGGCTTGGCATGGGATGAGCTGTTTGTCGATCACAATGTAGAAGGTGTCAATCCGGTTCCGGGTTCGGCCAGCAGCAAGGATGTACGGTTGTTGACCCTTTCTTCCCCGCAGGTGCTCATCGATGCTGCAGCACGCCTGAAAAACAGAAAAACAGAAAAACAACATGAACACCGTAAAGTAAAAGTTTGGATAGTTATCCAGCAACGTTAAAATGTTCAGTTTAGATTTCGCCTCCCTTTTCTTGCTGGGGGAAGAAAATATGAGACATGCATACCTTGTGGACGTACACCATTTTGTCCACTGCATCACTGGGACTGATCTTGGTCCTCTTCCGACCAGCAGCAGACAAGCCATGTCACTGTCCCAGCCTATCAGGAGGAGAAATCAGACAACAAAATGTCAGTGTCTACCTCAAAATGCACAAAGTAAAGAAGTCAAAATAAACTAAGAAAGGCCTGCAGCAAAAATCATATTGTCCCCGCTGGCCAAAGCTAATAAAGTTATCTAAATAATACCACATAAATCCTTTTGCTTCAGCAAAGCTGTACATTTTGTTACACAAGATGGCTACTAGCCTTCATTGATGAATTCCAAATAGGTGAAGCCCAGATTTAACCTGATGTACTTTTTGGTACTCTGGCATTTTACCTTCAGCAACATGATGAGTCTTCTTAAAGAAACCACAATGGAGATAATGTTAGCAGTTAACTTTTTTTAGCTGCCACATCTAAAAATCTAAAATATTCTTTTTTTAAATATGCAACCACTCATTTAAGCAGGCTTAGCCTCTTCATGCAGATTTTTGTGATCCAACTGTACATTCATTTACTGATATAAACGTGTTAAGCCACCTCCTGTCCTCACCACGTGCCTAACTACAGCTAGCTAAGCCAGCTAACGTACGTTAGCTAAACAACTATGGCTTGATAGCCTCTCAAATCAGTCTTCTTCTCATTCAGAAGCAGTTTTGGCACTTAATAAAATGGGACATGTTGGTTAGCTAATTGCCATAGCCAGTGAGGAAGTTAACAAGCTAGTTAAAAAACGGGGCGTTAGCATAGAGCTAGTGATAGCATCGAGCTAGCGTTAGCATAGAGCTAGCTAGCAGCTAGACCACGAGTGGTAAGAACAAGAGAAGACAACGTAAAACGAATATTATTGAAAATTGTAATAACCGTTCCAGGGTTCCAAAGGCGTAAAGCAGCTTTCTTGGCCATGGCTCGTGTGCAAATGTGTCGACCCCCAAGGGCGGGTTGTCCCACCGAGCCAGGGAGAACCACAGGGCACAGTGGCTGTTGCGCCGATTGGCGAACAGGTCCACCTCTGCTCTACCGAACTGAGTCCAGACCTGCTTCACCACCTCCGGGTGAAGCCTCCACTCGTCTGGCAGGGGTCCGCCTCTTGACATGAGGTCGGCCCCCCTGTTCTCCCGTCCCGGGATGTACAGGGCCCTTAGAGACAACCCAATCTGTGAAACCCACAGCCACAGGTTCTCTGCTGCGGTCAACCAGGCTATTGAGCGGACTCCGCCCTGCCTGTTGATGTACGCCACTGTGGTGCGGTTGTCGCTCCTTATTAGCACCTGTTTGCCCTGTATTAAGGGTTTGCAGTTCTGTAGGACCAACATCACTGCTTGCAGCTCCAGGAGGTTGCTGTGCCGCCAGAGGCCAGCAACCACCCACAGCCTTTTCTAGACACGTCCTCCCCCATCCTGTCACTTTCTTTTTCTTTGAAGCGTCTGTGAAGACTGTGATATAGGAGGTTACCTGCCCCAGTGGAGCTCCCCTCCGCAGATTCTCTGGGGACTCCCAGAATCGGAGGTTGCTCTCTACTGAGGGGGGGGGATGGCCACCAGATGTTGTTTGTGTCTTAAGATCTAAAGGAAGGCCGGTAAACCACCTCTGCATGCGACGTGCATGCAGCAGTCCGAGTGGCACTACGGAGTGAGCAGCCATCATGAGACCCAAAGTCTGCATGATGATCAAAGCTGTCACCGTCGCCCCCTGACGCAGACTGCCTGCTCAGCAGGGATGCCTGTCTGCTTTCTGTCAGGGTGACACGTAGTCTGCCTGCATCGAGCATCACCCCCAGATATTCTACCTGCTGGTGAGGTATGGGGGAGCTCTTATTCCAATTGACCGCAACTTCTCTTTCAACCCAACTTGGTTAGGTGTAGGATAAATTGGGCTGTGTGCAGTATTGCCCATTCCCTGGACCTGGCCATAACTATGAGGTCGTCCCTCATGCCATGGTCCCGCAGCGGTTGCAGCGTCGTGGCTGAACGTGCGTGGGGATAGGGAGTAGCCGAACGGCAGTCTGTTGTACTCGTAGGCTACCCCCTGGAAGGCAAAACGCAAATACTTTCTGTGCTCTTGGAGCAATTTCGCCATGAAAGTAAGCGTTCTTCAGGTCGATGGTTGTGAACCAATCGCCTGGCTGCACCAGTCTCAGTAACTGTTTCATAGTTAACATATGGAACTTCTTGCATGCAATGTGCTGGTTCAGGCATTGAAGATCCAGAATGGGCCTGAATTATCCTGTCTTCTTGGGGAACCAGGAAGTACAGGGAATAGTGCCCCTTCTCTCTGACTTGAGAGTGCACATGCTGAGAGGAAACCTCCTCCTGGTATGACAGATGTGCCTCTCTCCTGCCTCTGAACGGAGGAGGGATGCTGCAAAACTGGAGTGAATAACCCAGTCTCAGTGTCCTGTCCATCCGCTCTGTTAATACACCACTGATTTTCCATTCCCCATAACATTGTGTTAGGGGATGTGCAATCAGCTGCGGAGCCGCAGCTATGAAGCTGTGGTACTCTCTGGTGGCCCACTCCGCTGTCAAACCCTCCATAAAAGGAAGTTTAACCCATGGGGGGCTGACACAGAAAGGGCCGTTTTTCTATAATGTAGTTTCCACTCAGAGAAAAAAACGGCCGATTTTTAACTGAGGTCCCTGAACGCACAACGGCATGCTCCCGTGAGAGCACGCGCTCCACCATAATGCTGTTTTCTCTTAGAGAGAGATAAGCATTAATTGGAGCTTCTTCTGTCCATGAAATCACCGCGGCCCGCTCTCGGGGGGGGGGGCGTGCGTCGTCATAATGCCGTCTCTTTGAAACGGACATTATGGGGAAATGTGGAAAATGTGGAATGTGGAGAGAGATGACTCTTACTCTGGGATAAATGCAATCGTTTTTACTGAATGCATTTTACACACACATATCACTCTAGAACCAGAGTTACACTACGTAACGCACTGTTCTTCTGCGGAGGTCCCTGAACGCACTGCGGCCACTCTCACGGGGGCCGCGCCTCATAATGGGTGTCCAATTAACATCGTATGAAAACGGCCTTGCCGATCTCAACGAGACATTATGGGGAAATGTGGAGTTGTGGAGAGATATGACTCTTACTCTGGGATAAATGCAATCGTTTTTACTAAATGCATTTTTCACACACACATCACTCCAGAACTAGGGTTACTATATACGTAACCAACCGTTCTTGCAACAGGGCCTCTTTTCGACTTTGGAGCCACAGCTAAGAAGCTGTAGTATTCTCTGGTGGCCTACTCCGCTGCCAAACCTTCCATAAAAGGGAGTTTTGGCATGGGGGCTGACACAGAAAAAGGGCCGATTTTCTACTGAGGTTCTTGAACGCACCGCGGCAGCTCCCGTGGGGCCGCGGCTCTGTCAAATGCCATCTCTTTGAAACGGACATTATGGTGAAAAGTGGAAATGTTGAGAGAGATGACTCTTACTCTGGGATAAATGAAATCGTTTTCACTGAATGCATTTCTCACACATCACTTTCTTGAACCCGCACAGTGCTTTGAGAGCACTACGGTTTATTCCACTCACGTGCACGCGCCCACCTGCTGGCTCCTATACTGGAGTTTACAGAGGGGGCGGGGAGAGTGGGACAGTGTTCTTTCCTCTGGGGATGAGCAAGAAGCAGCCTACTCCTCACCCACGTGACCAAGGAGATCGATCCAAAGAGCCCTTCCGTAAACACGGGGGCTCCCAGGAGATCAACACGGTCCTTTTTGAAAAGTGCCATGCGGCGTGATCCCTCACCGGGATATCACACGGCAGACAACGGCGGCGGCCACGATCAAGCTACAAATAATCGCTCTGATCTGGTGAGGTGGGGGCATCTCCAGCAATGAGCGAGATGCCCAACACACCCGTGTTTATCTGCAGTCGCCCTGTCACGCGGTAGCGTGGCAGAGCTCTTTTCAGCTCCCTGCCCAGCCTGCTGCCCGCTGGGAGCAGCTGCGCTCCGCCGCCATGGTCATCACCTAGGGCGGTGGACCTCCATGGACCGAACCCGGAAGTCCCCGACAACGGCAAACGGAGCCATCCGCCCCGCTGGAATGGCGAGCGTGAATGGCACCGCCTCGGCCATATCCTGGTCCCCCAAACACTCTAACAGAGGTGGTGGAGATCGGTGCCCGCGATCAAACCAAGGCAGGTGGGGCATGGCCGAGATTCCAGTAATGAGAGCTGTCCAGGATGACACCAAGGCTCTTAACTTGGCCAGAGAAGGGGATGGAGTAGCCATCAATGATGATGTTGGAGGCAGGGGAGGATGAGGTTTTGGAGAGGGTGATTTTGGTGCCAACCAGCAGGGCTTCGGTTTTGCTGCCGTTGACTTTTAGGAAGTTCCTGCTCATCCAGCTCCTGATGTCCTGGAGGCATTTTGTCAGAGAGGTTGGGGGGAGGGCAGTGTTGGGTTTGCTGGAAATGTAGACCTGGGTATCATCGGCGTAACAGTGGAAATGGACATTATGATGACGGATGATAGTGCCAAGGGGGAGTAGGTACATAATAAACAGGAGTGGACCCAATACTGACCCCTGAGGAACACCATGTGAGACAGTGGAGCTGCTTGACCGGTACATGGTGCAAACAGCAGTCGCGGTTCTTTATGTTACGTTAGAATGTTAACTTTTGGTGAATTTAGGAGAAATCTACAGACGCAAATAGACAAACTATAGTAAAAATAAACATCTAAATGTGTATTTTGTACGTTTTCCTTCCAAAAGCCTGAAAGAAAACATGTTATGGAATCAAAATAGCACAAAATCTCAAAATTGACCAGTGCATGAAAAACTATGTTTTTGCCTGCTGTAGTGTTTTCATGCAGTGTGTTGAAACTCTGATGTAAACAGTTAAACCGCAGCCAATGAAGACAGAGTCGTAGTAGGTTTGACCGTTTACTGTCACAATTCTTCAAAGATATGGCGGTGAAAACTGTAAATAAACACAATACATTGTTCTTCACTAGCAGGAACCACGCCAAAACAGTGTGATGTTTGTACGTTTATTGAAGTAACATGTGAATGATATGAGGGGGGTGAAGGGATGATCTGGGAGGACGAGCTATGGTCCGTGCAGTGGGAGACTCAGAGTGGGGGTTCCGTCTCCGGCATGATCTGCGTGGGCTGATTACGGGCCCCCCAGACGATACCTGGAATTGAATGTTAGGCCCCGGCTCCACGGGAACGCATACGGTAAAACGCATCGGAGTAACGCAAACGCAACCGCAAAAAAGCTTCCGCCCACACGCAATATACACCGGATTGTGTCAAGCTCCACGAGACGGCTCCGTTTACATCCAACCGCTGGAAAAGCTGCAGTACATATGCCAAGCCTGTACGTGGAGCTGTAACTTCCTCCACAAAAGCAGCAACTTCCTCCACAAAAGCAGCGAAGAAGAATGGTTGTCATGGCTGCACTTCTGTTTATTCTCCGCGGTGGGGGCCGAGGGATCCGGGCAGAGTTTTTCGCCGGTCACCGTGTGTTAAAGTTTAAATCTTCCGGACAAAATTATAAAAGTGCCTTCTTTGTTATTTATTGAGCTTTAAAACAAATGAATAACGACGATATAATGATATATAATAATAAAATACTGTCGGAGGCTGTCTCTTTTTCCTCTCTTCTGACAGCGTCAGTGTCTGTCTCATGCAGCAGCTGATCCAGTAATGATGACTTGACAGTAAAAATAAACATATTTATAACTAGTTTAGGTAGTTTGAGAGGTAATTAAAATAGCTAAGGGTGATGATCTGACTTGAAGTGTGTGTTTTGCTCTCGCTGCATCACAGCGGGAGGAGCTGCGTGTCTCCGTCCTGTCAGATTAGACTTCACTCGCGTTTATGTCCATATCGAGAGAAAGATAAATAATCTGAATTCAGTGTGCAGTGTACTTTTGCGGGGGTGAGCAGCAGAGGTGGGGAGAGGCGGGGAGAGGTGGGGAGAGGCGGGGCTATTGAGTCGTCATTATCACAAACGGATGACCGTATAGGCGACCACACGGCCCCGTTGGACCCCCCAGAGCGCTCCGTTCCCAGATCTATCCACCTTTGGACCCGTTGTCGTTTGCGGGGTCTGTTTCTACGTTTCCGTTACGGCGTCGTCTAGCTTAAAGGGCTATACGCATGAGAAATATGCGGATTCAACCCGTTTTCGTTCCCGTGGAGCCTAGGCCTTAGTATCCACAGTATATAAATATGCACCGTTTAAATATAAATGGTGATGGGCAGAGGATGTTGGGATGGAGGGATGTAGGGATGAGGGATGTAGGGATGAAGGGATGAGGGATGGAGGGATGAAGGGATGGAGGGATGGAGGGATGAGGGATGTAGGGATGTTGAGGGGAGGGAGGGAAGAAGGGATGGATGGATGTATTGCTCGGTATGAGACGGAAGGGGAACTGTGTGGGTAGAGAGGGAGGGTGGGTTGAAAGGATGGAGACAAGCAGTGGCCGGAAGTTTTGCCGGATATAAATAGGGGTGGCCGTGGTTTGAGGCGGAGTTTTATGCGTGGCCATGCTCCTGAACCTATGTTAACATTTTAACCTCATTTAATGTAAATACAAACTTAAATTGCTTTCCTGCATTCTTTACAGTGTTTAATATAGTTGTAAATAAATCGTTTTTTAAACAAACTAATTAATTATCTTTTTAACAATATTGTTCCTCATAAAGGATCTTTCACATGAAATATGTCAAATAGACGAACTTACAGCATTGCCTCTAGGATGTTCCTTGTGGATGGAAGCAGATTACATTTAGAAAAATACACACTGGGTGTTTCTCAATGTTGAGTATGCTTGCTTGGTAGAAGAGATGGGTGAGTCCTGATTCATCCGGATCATTAACCCGGATCCTAGTAATGAGCTGGTCGTGACTAGAGATGTCCCGATCCGATCACGTGATCGGGGATCGGAGCCGATCACGTGATTTTCAAAAGATCGGAATCGGGAGAAAAAAATCGGGGATCGGGATTTTTTATTTTTTATTTATTTTTATTTTTTATAAAATATTTTTATTATTTTATTGAATGTTACAAAACAAAAATGACCATGTCCACGTCTTAAAGTCATCCTGAGGCCTTAGTTTTGGTTTAAAAGTACACAACATCATGTATGTGTTGCTTCTTTTGGGCTTGTTTTCATAGACCTGGTTGCTTATTTCTCTCAAATCTGGCAACAGAGTGGGCAGGGCGCAGTGTCTAATAGTAGCAGTAAGCTAACGAGAGGCTACGTTCAGCTGGTGCCTCGGGAGTCGGGACAGAGAAAATGTCAGGAGTTTGGAAGTACTATAAAATTGAAAGCGAAGGCAGTGTAACAGCCAGATGCAATGTTTGCAAGGCGGAGGTTCCGCGTGGTGGAAAGAACAGAGCTACGTTCAACACGACCAATCTAATACAAACACCAACAACAACACGAGGAGTACACAGCGGCCACTCAGGTAACGGCACTGAAACAACCGACACTTTCAGAGACTTTTAAAAGGAAAGAGAAACTGCCCCAGAACAGTGTTTTCACTGTTTCACTGGCCAAAAAAATAACAGCCAAGATAGCTGAATTCATCGCATTGGATGACCAGCCGTTATCTTTTTTTTCTCTTAATGTATTGCATAACGATCGGATCGGGAAAAATCGGTATCGGCAGATTGTCAAAATCAAATGATCGGAATCGGATCGGGAGCAAAAAAAGGTGATCGGGACATCCCTAGTCGTGACGAGTCTCCCCTCTCGATTAACTCAAGTCCTTTGAGTCCTTCACCTGGTGACGTACAAATTAAAACTATAAATTGCGTCACCCGCTACTCTCCTTATAACATGTAAAATCACATTACAACGTACCCCAGTCCATCTGCCTAGCCTTTAGCAAGTAGGATAGCTGCCAGAAGTTACTAAGTTTACTCTTGTTTGCATTTTCTGGGCTATTCTTTGTGTGCCTATTGTGCCTTACGGTGGCCCGGAAGTGCAAGACACCACAGCATTTCACAAAACACCACAGCATTTCAGAAAACACTACAGCATTTCAGAAAACGTAACAGCATTTCAGAAAACACCACATCATTTCAGAAAACACCACATCATTTCACATTGGACGGAAAGGGTATTCCTTTAGGGAGAACACTTCTTGTTTGTGATTGGACAGAGCCAGCCAGAGAAGCACTGCTGTGATTGGTTGTTTTTGCTGCCAGTCAAGAAATGACGCTTCGTGATTGGTCAGCACCCGACAGCGCAACATGTCCCAACACATCAGCCGTTAGCTGTTAGCACTCAGAGCTCACAGCTCCTCATATCTGTTCAGAAACTGGACAAAAGTTAAACAAG
>CALSBW010023704.1:0-10291 GCA_943590975.1 Lindbergichthys nudifrons | reverse complement strand
TAAATGGTGGGCGTTTGGGGGTAATAGAGGCAGTTAGATGCATTTCAGACCTTCTAGATTGCATTCACAAGCTCTATGGAAATTGACCAAGATATTAAGATATACAGGAAAAGATATTGAGGTGGCAATGGTGCTGAACCATCCGCAAAAGAGACTTTGAATCGATGCTCCAGTGCACACTGTGTGTGGATAATACGCGTGATATATCCAGAGAAAGACAGAAGAGAGGGATTGAAAAACCTGTTGGTGCTACAGGTGTTTTCAAACTGTGAATGCACCCTCATCTTCATCAGGGGAACATTTAGGGTCGAAAATCAACATCTTAATGAGCTGTTAAGACTATGAAAACGACCTTATTCCTTTCAAATAAACTGGTCAAATGATCCACATGTGTCTTTGCTGGTCACACATTCAACACGTGGGAGGACAGACGGTGTTCGCGGTGTTATTTCCGCTTCTGCGTGTTTTCCCTTCAGAGCGCAGAAGACTGTAATCTCCTGTACTTCCTCTTTTCCTGCAATGCGCACTCAAGTCCCATTTCATAACACATCAAAGTTGCGGCAGAGCCACGTCTCATGCATCCTCTCCGAGCCACATGGCGCTCAGGCTGGTGCTGCAGCGACCCCTAGAGGAAGGAAGCGGTACTGCTGGGGGCACACACACACACACACACACACACACACACACACACACACACACACACACACACACACACACACACACTCCCCTGGGGGGCAGAGAGCCTGTTGCGCAGTGTGGCTGCAAAACTGAGAATGAGAAGCTATAATCTAGTATTTTGTACCTTACTCATCAAATGATCAAGTCAGACACTCTGTCCAGATTTATTTCTCTGTCCCCTCTGCAAAATAAAATGTATTCCCAGAGGGGCGTTGATGTTTAAAGCCCCAACAGACTGGAATACTTTACCTGCTGCTATTAGATCCCTGTCATCATTGGATATGTTTCAGCATTATCATCTCACTGTCAGCTGCTCTGCTCTTGTTATTGATGAAACCGATCTATTAGACACTACTGTCTATCAAACTGTAATGATTGTATGTATTACGTCATGAATTTGACTTAACAGACTGGACATGCATTAAAAACATACACACTTTGTTGAGATTGACCTATGCCACATGTACAGATATGAGTTTATATTCTGAGTAAAGGGCATCTGTTTAGTGAAATGAGCTGATGAATAACATCTGTACATCTCTATCCATGAGTATACATGGTATGTGTTTAGAAAGATGTTTACCTGTACATACATTAAGATGATTGGTAAGTTGGTAAGGGTAGAGCCACCATGACATCACAAGCCCTCTCATATTTCCAATGTGTTTCCATCTGTGCATTAGTTAACTGAATAATATACTGTGTCCATTTGGAAATAAATGACCATGTGAGGATTTCAGTTTAGAAAATAATGTTCAAATGTTGAGATTTTAAAATAAGAGGTATTTATTTATAAAGGTATTTATCATAAAAATGGTTATGTATAAATACAGTTTGTTAGCTTTTATCTCTGCAATTATAAAGGAAGCTATACATATAAGAATACAGCCAATTCAGTGAATCAGAAATGAAAGTGATAAAAATGACCGTCTTTATGGAAATGCATGGAGCAAATTTGTCAAGTGACATCTAAGGTGGTAATCCAACAGCAATCTATCTGCCTTAAAGGTCCCATGTCATGCTTTTCTGGTTATTACCCGTCCCCTTGTGTGTTATGTAGGTTTGTATGCATGTAAACGGTCTGCAGAGTCACAAACCCTCAAAGTACACCCTGTAGCGAGTAAAACTCTAACACAGAAAAGACCTGTCGATGCTGCCCCAGAACGCCTCGTTGGACATTTCTCTTTTTCCATTGTTTACTTCTTGGGTAAAGTGACGTATTTCGGGTATAGTGACGTAATGTAACGTCCGCGGAGCCGTTACGTCCGCGGAGCCGTTACGTTTGGACCAATCCGCGGACTGCCTCACACACACACACTCGGCGGGACGTTGCGAGGCTCGCTGCTGCGAGGAGCGGGACACTGTGAGCCGGCTCACTGGTGTGGGGTCGGCGAGACAGCGAGACACCGCGGAACTCAGCCTGGGCACACACACAAACTCCCAGCCAGGCTGCGTGTGTGTGTGTGTTTCGGGCTGGGTTTCGCTGGGTTTCGCTGGGTTTCGCTGTCCAACAAGCCGTTTAGGACAGAGAGTGAATACACATACTATACAGAGATGCTGTATGAGAAACCAATGTGATTTTGGAAAATTGAACAATGTAAATCTATTCTATTAGACCACAACAATGGAATTATGATCAGTAGATATGGCCATGACATGGGACCTTTAACATATTTCTCTCCTTTAACCTTGTAAAATGTCTGTAATATAATATAATATAATCAAAGATAATTAATACCGGTAATGGTCATTACAGTCTTGAGTAGAAGATGGTTATTCTGACCAAACTGCTGTGTGTGTTGGATTTCAGTTGGTTACAATAAATGTAGTTTTCACTGAAGAAAACAGAATGAGAACGATGCAACACAGCTCCTGCAGCATCCGTCCATCTGTTCCATACACGACTAATTACAATTCAGGTGCCAGTCAATGCTATCCATCAGTGCATAAAGATACATTTGTTTTCTGTCAAGGCAACCAGAAACCCCAGACTGCAGCGTCTGCAGAACCTCGAGCCTGCCATCAAGCTCACATATTCTCTCCGCTGAAAGACAAGCCCTGGATTTGAAGCAAAAACAAAACCTAGTGTTCGATCCTCTCAAGAAATATGGTTGGATTTTGGCTCAAGCAGAGAAAGCTAGAAAATCAGTTGAACAAAGTGTAAGGCCAGTATTGACATGCAAGAAGGTAAACACATTGTTTTTTAGCTTTTACGGTTATTTGTATAGTTATAGCAATAAACCTGATTCTGATTCTGAAGACAATGCTCAAGATACAACCGTTCACTCAGTAATTAAACCTTGGTAATGTAAACTGTTCAATAAACATCATTGTAAACTGCACCAAAGGACCGGAAAGCATCTGTCGTGTGTCTGCGTCTGGATCACTCATAATCCTGTGAAGTAATGGCAATAAACAAATATAGGACATTGGAATAACAAAGTTTCCATTACAATCTGTTTTCAGAGCCAAGACTGCAGACACGAAGGAGATCCTGATCGAGATCGAGATCGAGATCCCGATCGAGATCCCGATCGAGATCCCGATCGAGATCCCGCAGACTTCTTGGAGGAAAATCTCAGGTTCGGGAAAATGAGGAGAGAGAACAGAGGAGACAGATGTTTTGACCCAGACTGCAGGAGGAGACATCTCATGAGTGTCCCCTCAGGGCTTCAAACGAGAGTCAGCAGCACCAGGTGGAAGAGCAGGAAGTGGAAGGGGACATGAAGCAGGACAGGTGTGATGGACAGGAGCATTCATCTGGAGCAGGAGGAGGAGGAGAACAAGACATGTGAAGAATCCCATCCACATGCCGACCAACACAAAGGAGATTCAGAAGAACTTTCAAGGCTTTTATTGTCATGCGTACATAGCTACAGTGTAGTTATGTCGATGGAAATCTTAGGTCACAGGCTCCTCCGAAAGTGCAACACAATAAAACAGATAAAACCGATAAGAAGCAGAAAGGAGCAATCTGACAATCCCTACAGTTTTTCATATTAAAACCCTTGTAAAGATTTCAGTTTGATTTCAGCAAAGGTGTTTGATTACAAATATGTCCCTCCGTTGCATTATTGGTCCCAAAGCTAGTCCCAGTAACAACTTGAATGTTATAAAACAAATTCACTAACATTTCTTTCACCTCATTTCCCAAACATGATGATCGTATTTGCAAAACACAGACTTTAGCTTAGCTTTAGCCATTGTTTCTTAATAAAACATATTTAGGGCTAAATATGGTGGAAATGATACAAACATTTCCCCTTTTTCTCAGTTCTTTCTTTCTTAAAATATAAACTGTACCCAGGTTAAGATTGGTATGTATCAGATGTCTCGATCTTAAGTTATCAGAGAAACATGCTAAGTTAACGTTAGTGGAGGTATCCGAACAGCATCAGAGAAAACATTGTTTTAAACATAAAATTACTTAATTCAGTTTAAATACTGGTTTTAATCAGTTTGTTTAGGATATGAGGATACCTTTAAAGATAAATCGGCTCCTGGTAAACACCACTTAAAAGTCTGAATCCTAAATTAACCAACCCAGTCTCACGGCATTTCGTGTTATAGTGCAGCATAGACAGGTCTTTTCTGTGTTACGGACCGTCCACACAGCAGCGTTAAAAAAATCTTGGAGGTGGGCGTATCTGAAGCTTGGGGATTTTTTGCGAGCAAGGCACCAACAACCAATCACATGAATCTCCCGCCCCCGACATACGAAGCAAAAAAAGCCCGAAGTAAACTGGATATAAACTCCCCAAACAGGCGAACACCTACCACTGTCTCTGCCACCTCCCTCCATGCCTGGCTCCTCCGGTTTGTATCCCGGTAGGTAAATAGGGACTGGTCATAAAGCACCGGGTGATTCCCTCCCGCTAATTTCTCCTCCATGTTTTGGAATATGAGGAAATGACCTGCGGTATGTCTCTCCCAGCATACACGCGGTTTGATTGGCTAGCACTTGAACTGTCAGATTTGCATACACGGGATTTGATTGGCTGACGCTTCCACCTCAGCCTCAAAAGTTGAACATTGCTCAACTTTGAATCCTGAAAATCCTGAAAATCTCCGCTCTGCTTCCCACAATGCAGTTCGGCGAAAAGTGAAGCAAGTGACGTCACCCCATTCAAAGTGAATGGGCAGAAGCGTTTCAAGATTTTTTAACGCTGCTGTGTAGACGGTCCGTTAGAGTTTTACTCGCTACAGGGTGTACTTTGAGGGTTTGTGACTCTGACCGTTGACATGCAGAAAAACCTTCATAACACACAAGGGGACGGGTAGTAACCGGGAAAGCATGACATGGGACCTTTACTGTATTGAGGATACTGCATGTCCAAGTGAAACCAAATCAAAGCAAAGAAGTCAGTGTTTTTCTCATCACTGCTTTCCTTCTCCCCATACATAACTTTAATACCAGACATACTGATTACGCTTCACTACACATGTGATGTAAATGAGTATAGACTGAATGTGTGTAAGAGAGGAGAGCATGCAGGCCATCATCTGAAGCTAAATGATGTCCCCCGGCATCTCTTAATGAGTACAAGGAGAGTCAAAATCAGGTTTATTCAACTCCGAACCCCAACAGATGTCCAAAATAATTACTACAATCTGTTACCAGAAGATAAAAATAGGTGATCTTTAAATATTTTTTGCATTATTAATGGCGGCTGTAGTAGAATCGTGAAACCTCAATTAGCACTGCGGATATTAGAAAAGGATCAAATGACCTTTTTACTCTCATCTTGTATCAAAGGTAAAAAAAAGATGGTTTTGATAGACTGGAATCTGATTGGGTAGATCTAAAGCTGAACATGCACTTATTTGCTCTTCTTAACGAGTAGATGAGAAGACAAGTCAGCTCCACCCTGCTCTGCAACATCCTCATTAATACACTGAATACACTGTTATTATTATTATTATATTTTGATGCTAAAACCTTTGTGCTTTTACTTGAGTAAAATGTTGAATGTAGGACTTTTACTGTAACAGAGTATTCCTACACTCTAGTACTTCTACTTTTACTCAAGTGCAAGATCTGAGTACTTCTACTTTAACTCAAGTACACGATCTGAGTACTTCTCTTTTTGCTTTAGTACAAGATCTGAGTCTTCTACTTTTACTCAAGTGCAAGATCTGA
Source organism: Lindbergichthys nudifrons (assembly GCA_943590975.1). Lineage (NCBI taxonomy): Eukaryota > Metazoa > Chordata > Actinopteri > Perciformes > Nototheniidae > Lindbergichthys > Lindbergichthys nudifrons. The sequence goes on along the minus strand of CALSBW010023704.1, from coordinate 4,473 downwards.
GTACTTCTACTTTAACTCAAGAACAAGATCTGAGTACTTCTTCCACCTCTGGGTTAGTTTGGAAGACATAGCACATTTAAAGTTCAATGTACACAAAAATAAATTGAAATGGTTGTACGTGCTGGAACTATTTATTCTACACTATGTCATATGTTTTATTACACACATTATTAAAAGAAAATTAATGTATTTCTCAATGCCAGAAAACCAATTGTGTCAATGATGCACAATACAAATAAAACCCGTTTTAATACAGTGTGCAATTATTACTTAGAGGGGACCTATCATGCAAAATGCACTTGTGTACGTCTTTTCTACATGAATATGTGTCCCCGGTGTTCCAGGGAACTCACCAAGTGTCAGAAAACACAACCCTCTCTATTTTCCTCCATACCCAAATCTCTAAAAAAGGGGCTGCAACGGATCTGATAAAAACTGATCCAGATTTGAACACTGTCCTGACGTCAGGACGGTGGCGCTACGGCTATTGGGCCAACTCCACCAATCAGGAGGAGACAGCCACGGACATTGCCGTTCGAAAGCACTGGAAACGCTGTAGTACATATGCCAGGCCAGTAGGTGGTGCTGTTGCTCACAGAATCTGCCCTTGCTAAAACAGAGCTAACATTTTTCAAATTGAGCGAAATGAGGCATGGCTAAAATGCATGATCTGTTTGGTATTTTGAAAAAACAAAAGTATAAATATGCCTTATATAGGTATGGTCCTACACTATATTATTCAAATATAGCATGATGGGTCCACTTTAAGTTTGATTTCTTTGATCCAGTATACATCCTTTTGGATGTGCATACCTGAAAACCCGCGTTTGTTTAGAATGAAAACATTTCAATGTATTATGTAAAGATCAGTTTATTTTTGATAAAGCGACGAAGCAAGTCTTTTTTAGGTCTGCTTTATTGGTTTTACACAACAGACAGGCACCAGAGGGGGGGATTTACAGATGTATTTTATGTCGTAGAACAAAACATGAAAATATCTTCATCTTGAGTCACAGACCTTATTTCAGACATCTAACCAAAAATCACATCCAATGAAAAGATGTTTAATTTAAGACAAGGACACCCGTGTGTGTGTGTGTGTGTGTGTGTGTGTGTGTGTGTGTGTGTGTGTGTGTCTGTCTAATATCCGGTCTTTAGTACTCATCCCTGAGGAAAAGTGGACCTTACATGAGCACCAGAACCACCATCAGTGCACTGAGGAGGCTGCTGAGCATGGTGAAGCCCTGAATCCCCCCTGCTGAGTTCCCCGCTTGAGTGAAGGTGGTCTGCAGAGCGGGGGCCTCAGTTTGCGCCTGGCAGTGCCTCAGGTCGGCTCCCACACAGGCAGCGTAGGCCATGGCGTGGGCGATGTAGTTCTGCTCCTGGACGCCCTGGAAGAGGTGGGCCATGGGTCCGCGAGCCAGAACCGCCACGTCCTCCCCGCTGTGAGTGGCCGACTCTGTGGGGACCGCCGCCATCTGAACGTAGTCCTTCGTTTCTGGAGAACAGATGCAACGGTTTATAATTTAGCTGCCCTCAAGTGGCAGAAAGAAACAGCTTTAAAGGTCCCCTATTATACTGTTTTTCATCAATATGTCCCAGGTCTCAGATATATCCAGAACCTGTCTCTGATTGGCTGAAACACCAAACAGATCATTGCAGCATTACCCATAATCCCCTCTGTTTCAGCCCTGTTTCAAAAGTGCTGATTCTCTGTCTGTTACTTTAGATGAAAATACATTTGACTACTGGAAGAGATAAAAGCATTTCAGAAGAAACAAGGGAATGACCTTTACATTTGACCCTGCTGTGTTTCGGCCTTTGTTTAATACACACTGACATTTCCTTATAATACAATCAGCTGTACCTTCGCTCTCGCTGACATTTCTCCTAATTTAATTTCTTTATAAATCAAGAAAGAAAATGTCAGTTCAGTTAAGATAAAAGGACAACACAAGAAGACATGTACACTGGAAGAAGTATGTATTCAAAGTATTCACGCTGGTAATTTCAGCGTTAGTAAGAAATATTCAATCACACTTCACACTAGGGGAAATATCATGAAATACTTATTTTGCAGTGCTTTTGCAAATATAGTTGCCCTATCAACAGTTTTATAGAGTCAACAGACGTCTCTTTAACAATGGGGAAATGCTTTTTGGGCTGAAGGTGTCTTTTGACGTGTTTACCCGGAAGTAAGCTGCTGGTTCCCTCGACACAAAGCCATGGGATTTCTCCAGAGGATTTTGGAAAATAGCTGGAAATAAGATCTGTGGAAAACGAACCTGTTTGATAAATGCACGTTTTGTTCAGCCGGATAATCTCCACATGTCTACCTTACTTTTATAATTTTCTAATCATAAATCAAATATCCAGAAGCAACATGCTAACGTGATGCTATAAAGGAGCTACAGCCGAGTCCAGCAGCACGACTTCAACGTCACGCCAACTTCAGATCCATATCCAAACAGACAGATTCTAAATGGAACGAGTTGAAGCGTTTGTTTGAACAGTCTGCAGGAGGCAGGGACTTGCTCTCAAGCAGAACAGGGCAAACTAACTTAGAGGAGTGTTTACGTGTTCGGCGTAATGACGTACAAAGACCTCAACTTCTGTAGTCCTATTCAGCCACTTGGTAACAACCATCGTTTCTCAGACACGTCAACTCTTCAGAAATCACCAGTGGGGTCACTGCTGATGGATTTAATGTCGTAGAACAAAACGTGATCCGTCTCTTCAATGTGTCTCAACCACAGACCTTAGTTCAGCTATTATCCAACATCCTATGGAGAGATCCCATTGGCTCTGAGACGAGGGAACAGGAAGTGGGGAAATGCTGACTCACTTCCTGGTTTTAGGACTCGTGTAGCACTACACTACATGTATATGTTATGGTTACTGGACAAATTAGGAATCAAGGCGGATCCAGGTCTTATTGTACATCCCTGATCTCAACCTGCTGCTTTACCTGGCTTGAGAAGTATAAGTACTTTTACTTAATCTGTACTGTGTGTTTTCAGACTTGATTTGCCTTTAAGATAAGATAAGATAAGATAAGACGACTTTATAAGATGCGAAGAAGTAAATATGATCAACTGAAGTAAACATGATATTCTCATGAGGAAAACAAATAAATATCTTACTGGTGTCCACGTTACGGAGGTCTGGCCGTTTGCCGTTGGTGAGTTTGTGTCCGGGTCCGTTTCCGTACATCAGCGTGGTGTAAGGCAGCATGTCCTGGGCCCACAGCGGAGATTTACCTGGAGAGAAAACACCGAAAAAACAACAAACTTTGATTAATATTATCCTTCTGGCAGAACTGGGAATTTGCCACTTAATGAAAAATACCAAAATATATCTGTATTGTATTAAAATACTTTTAGAAAAAACAAGAATTGGTAATTTTTGTTTCATTATTATTTAATTTGTTTTTGGTGCATTAGTGTTGGTGTGTGTGTGTGTGTGTGTGTGTGTGCGTGCGTGCGTGCGTGCGTGCGTGTGCTTATTTTAAAGAAGAAGAATTTGTCCCGGTAACATTTTATACAATATGTCAGTGTAAATGTTTTTTACCAATACAAACGTGGGACCTACTTCAAAATCAAGGCACTCTTTTTGTTTCATTAATGCGTGCATGTGCTATCTGCAAAGTTCTTTGAGTTTTTAGAAACGTTTTACGTAAGTTAAATGCATTATATTCAGACACATGTTGACCTGTAGCTGTACAGTTCCCTTCTCCAGCTTTTTTATTTATAACATAGTTTTGTAAATAGGACACACTTCTTCTAAGTACACGTCTTTAATTACCCTGAACACATTAAAGCCTTGGAGGACGCAGACATCCCGACAGGCTTAGCCTAAATATCACAATAGAAATGTAATGAGCAGAAAGTGAACGAAGTGTGGAACAACATTCTGCTTTAACATCAGATTGATTGTTAAATGGATCAAAACTGTTACTGTTATCACTATAATTACACGATTGCCATTTTAAATACATAATCATCTTCAATCCGACAGCTATAAAGCTATAAAGGTACGATATTGTCCAAAGCTAACAGATGTCACAATGAAACTTCCTGGGTTTATTACTTATATTAAGATTAAGATTGAAATATGCAAACGAGGCACTGTCCAATTAAATATGGTAAGAGTTTAAGTCTTCAGGTAAAGGAGAGGGAAGAGTGACGGAGAGGAGACAGAGAGTCCAAGACAAAGATGTAAGGAGTATAAAAAAGATCGATATGGAGACGCGATAAAGGGAGATTAACAGGCGAGGAACGACTGATAAAACGAGGAGGATTTAGAGAGACTAATGTGAGGGAGAGAGGAGAGGAGAAAGAGAGAGACTGAAATAGAAAATATGTGTTTACCGGAGCTGTAATTGAGAGAAAGCAGAGAGAAATGTCAAGCTGGCAGAGAGGGAACACACACACACACACACACACACACACACACACACACACACACCCATCC
>CALSBW010023689.1:0-10642 GCA_943590975.1 Lindbergichthys nudifrons | reverse complement strand
TATCAAATTTAGTTTTGAACATTCACTGTGATTGGGTCTATTATCCACGCAATACACCATATTACATTTTTTTCTTAATTTACATTATTTAATTTCATATTCTGTTCTTGTAAATATCATATTCTATTATATTACATGTATATAAACTTTTTGCACTACTTTTTATTTTGTATTTTTGTATTTTATTGTATATGTTGCATTGTTGGAGGAGCTCAGGTCAGAAGAATTGCATTGACATTTCTACACTGTAGCTGCTGAGCATATGAGAATAAAACCTTTGAATCTTGAATCCAACACTTTTTTCAGTGGAAAATCCTGAATTGTAGGATAGTTTGGCCATAATAATGCTTTATGATTACATTTCTAGTGAGAAGTGTATATTTTACTTTCAGAATCTACCTCCAGTGGATGTGTAGGATCTACACAGGGTATATGCAGGAATCCTTAAGTCAGATGTAATACCTTTTAAGACCTTTTTGAAGACCCTTTCCATACATTTTAAGACCTCTTCGCCACTTGGAGTTTTAATCGGTTACCTTGGCGACACACTTTACCTCACATTGACTATATACAGTATTGATTGTCCTTCCTCCTTATCTTCCAACCATTTGGACGCAGACTTGCATTTCCCCATAACGATGTTGTTTAACAACCGGCGTAAACGGACCTTCGCGCGCTATCAAGCCGTGAGCGTGCGATGTCCTGTTCAGATGACGTCAAATCCAACGGGATGCCATCAATAAACTACACAGAATCACACTACACACCTACGCAATGATTACATTCAGGCACACTGTAGAATACAACCTCTTTGGACAATTGATATACTTATTGAAAACAAGCTACAAAATGTAATACCTTGGAAAATGCCATTTAATACTTTTTAATAGCCTTAATTTTCGCTAAATTGATTTATCAACTTTTAATACTTTTTGAGACCCCGCGGACACCCTGCTACAGTATGATAGATATATTACTTTACACCCGGAAGTATGTATTGTCAATCTTATTGTCGATAAATTGAGGGATATACGCTATATTTTATTAACACCAGTATGTACTTTATACATCCACCTCGAGTGTTTGTCTGCACCGGAAATAATTTAATTTTAAAGTTCAACCGCATATTATATAGACTATATCAGCGCCACACCTGCGTAACACATGGTGCCTCTTGTCTGAACAATTTTTTAAGCGATTTGTAATCTATTCTTGTCGACTTGCAGCCTAAATACAAAGATAACTCCACTCTCCTACCACTGCTTACCTCTAATGAGCCTTGGTAGAACTAGTGTCCGAGTCATGGGGTCCAGAACGGACTGAAGACATGTGGAACAGAGTACATGGTTCGATGTACAGGGAACTGGAACTTTGAACCGGTGTTTTCATCTTTTCTGCCTGAAGATTCACAAGTTCTTGATCAGGTGTTTGATGTGGGCTGGCATGATCCTTTCTGCAGTGATAAATAAAGAAAACAAAGAAAACATTTTTAATAATAGTAATGATGGTAACAACAATAATATTAGTATAACTATTTATATAGCACTTACACAATTGCAAAGTGATTCTCCCAACAAAAATAAAGAACAAAACAATACCAACAATAAAAAAGCAAATGATTATAGGAATGTTAAGAGACAAAGAAATTATAAACATTCTGAGAGGCCGACTACACAAAGTAGACTCAATGGCTCTTGATGACATCAATGCGCAGTCCCAATAGATGCTGTTGTATACAAATAAATAGATTTATTCTATTTTGTGTTGGATGATTTGTTTTATTGATTGCTGATGGATGTATATATATAGGGTTTATTGAACAGCAGTAAAGCATTAAGTTGCTAAATTAACGTACACTGAACTGTAAAACAACTTACCACTATTTAGGAAAGGCTCAGGAGGGTTGACTAGTAGGACAGCAAAGAGGTGGAGGAGGTCTATGTACAACCATTGGTAGATGTTACACCTGAAAGAAAGATAATAAAATAAAAGAAGACAGGAGTACAAACATCCTCTTAAAGGTAGGGTAGGTAAGTTTGAGAAACCGGCTCGAGATACACTTTTTGTTATATTCCATGGAATGCTGTTAACATCCCGATATCAATGAAAATCTTAAGTGCTTTGACAAAAAATCCATAAAAAAATGTAATCTCTGGAAGCCGTAGTCCTGTAAAAAACACGACCAATCATTTTAGCCGGCCCGGCTAAAGTAACTGGATGGCCTACCTGCCTGTCAGCCTTCCATCTGTGCACAAACGTATCTCGTGCCCTCATTGGTCATGCTCGTGTGTGTTGGAGAAGGGGCTCTGTAAGGAAGTGGCAGATTTTTTCCGGTTTTCAAATTCTAGCGCACTCGCGCTGGTTTCTCCAAAATTACCTACCCCACCTTTAAGTAAAAGACCAAATCATGTCAAACTTTAACTTGAGCCTGTTTTTTCAGTCTTTACAATGCACTGTTGGAAAATACCTTCCAAAGGCTAAATTCAAACTCAATACCATAAATAACTGGGTACCAAAGTGCTTTACCTGATAGAACACGTTCCACATGGAGCAGCAACCATCCGGCTCGGCCTTTTGCTGCATATCATCTCCTCCCTCTCCACTGTTTCCATTAGATCTTTACTGTCCAATAAAACTGAAATTCCCCAAAAAAATCATATTAAAAAAGTTTAAAACAATAACTTGCTTTTGGCATTGAAATGGATTAGAATCTCACCATTTTCCTGGATGTCAGGAAGGCCAGGAAGTCATTCCCTTCAAGACCGCAACCAGTCATAGGAGTTCAAATGCAAAGCCTGAACGATGACAAGAGTGGGAGACTTACATTTTACAATTATATTTTTAATTAATACCAGAGCAGTGTGTACATAGGCCCTGTACGACATGCAGAGAACAGATCAAATCCCCTGACAGAATCACACACTTTGGTGATATCCTCTTCTGATAATGTTTCATTTTTTAGCAGCAAAGTAACATTACTCAAAGTATGTCAGACCAAACTCATTTACAGTATGTTTTGCATCTCCTCAACAATGGTCTGTATCATTGAGTAGAAAAAAACTGTCCCTACAATTTCAGGTAGATTAACACGCATTTGTAAGACAAGTTTATAATGAAGCACAAAAACCCTCTTTGTATTAAGCGAGCTGCCACACAAAGTACAGCTTAACATGCTAAGCTACAGTTTGCTAACTTCATGTTCAACACAAAACCTCTAATGGCATTACATTGACAATTTTAAACAAAACGTAACTCTCTCAACTTGTAAGATAACATTAAGTTAACTTACCCTTAAATAACTACATCACCTTTTTCAGGGGAAACACAAACTGCAGAAAACGTTAGCTGCTAACTGTTGATAGCTAAGACAGCTAGCCTCCTAGCAAACGTAATATTAAGTTAACATTAACGTAACGTTGTAAGAAAGCAAAACGAACCTTCGAGAAAGCTTTTACTCTCAGACTTGGTGAAATTGTGTAGTGTTGCTTACCTCCAGAAGGACTTTTAGCGCGTTTCCCAGTAGACGGAGCTGTCAGAGCGGTGCCTCTCAGAAGAGCAGCCGCTGGGCGGAGTCACAGAAACGCTCAACTGATCTTCTTCACTCCTTGACCGTTGTGCCGTTAGTGCCAGTCAAAACATACCGCTTTGTTTCAACCACTGCCGTCTCGCCGTCCCCCGCCCTCTCTGTCTGTCTGTGTCTGTTTCAGTTTAGCCAGCAAGACTGCTGGTAGACTAGCATAAATACCAGCTTCAGCAGCATCCAGCTTAACTACCAGCTAAAACCAGCATAGACCAGCATGACATCCATGCTGGTCTATGCTGGTTTAGCTGACCAGGCTGGTCTTGAACCAGCCAGAACAGCTTGTCCAGCCTGGTAAACCAACTAAACCAGCCTAACACCAGCTAAAACCAGCTAAAACCAGCTAAAACCAGCTAAAACCAGCTAAAACCAGCAACCATCTTAAGCTGGTCTATAGCTGTTTTTTTCAGCAGGGGCTTTACTTCGCTTTTTAGATTAAAAGAAAAAAAACAAGTCGGAGCCCGCGTAATTGCTTCGCTTTTACATAAAACAGCTCCGCTCCGGCCTTCCCGCGCTATGCGCGTGACCGGCAAGTGTTTTTGTTATGTGTGACCTGGGCATTCTGATGAGAGTGATAGATGACAGTATGCCAGGAGGTTGCAGTTTCAACGAGCGCTGGCTAGCAGACGACAAATACAAGCCATGGCTAAGACGAGGGTCAAGCCCACGAGTAGCCCCCTGCAAAGTTTGCAAAAAACAACGATGGGAGAGTCTGCGCTGACGAGCCACATGAAAGGTATGCCGTAGTAGAGCATTTTAGATTATGCTAACGTTGCATGTTACGTTTGTTTAAGCTAACGTTAGCAAGCTGAATAGCGAACTCGATGAGAGATAATAATAATTGCAGGGGACAATCATTTCAGAGGAGCGTACCTATGTTAATATGTGCGTTACAGTCGCCATCCTGTGGTGTTCAGAGGATGAAGCACTCACTGTTGTAATTCAACCCAGTCTCACGGCATTTCGTCTTATAGTCACGAAATATAATCTATTGATTCGACACAGAGCGATTTTAATAGCAATGTATTTCTACTGGTAGTATGTTTCGTGTCTAAACCAAATGTGACTTGCTCTATCGAAATCAGTCACATTGACCCGAAGACACATTTTCGTTTGTATTACTGGTCTGGGGGAAGCTCGCGAGTGTGTGTGTGTTTGTGTGTATTGTGTTTGTGTACCGGGGAAACACTCACAAGAAACACCGGCTGTTGTTATGCCTGCTGTGACGTTAAATTACTCCGTTCTCCGCTTGTAAGTATGCCGTTACAAGCTTCAAAGTTGTATTTATCATCTGAATTTGCTGAAACAAGTGTAATATTCTGAAAGCCAATACTTTATTTGAAAACAAACTGTCCCGGACCCTGTCGTGTTATCTATGATTACTATACGCCTTTACTTCATAATTTCAGCCGAGGGAGGGGGAGCGACGCTGCGGAAGAGCAGGGTGCGAATTGAAAGGTGTCTCTTCTTCCCTTTACAAGCTTAAAAAAAGTTTTATCATGAGATTTTGGCAATAACAGTTTCATGTTCTGAAAGCCAAGACTTTGTTGGCTTTCAGTTTAAAATCAAACAAAACACCGAAACCTGAAAAACTAGTTTTTCTACACAAATCCACGTTTATTTTTTAAATGAGCCGTTGAGACTTTTGACTGATTTCAATAGAGCGGGTCACAAATAATAACAATAGAGCGGGTCACAATTATTAAAAATAAATACAGATTTCAGTATTCTGAGGCTCTGAGCCCCATTTATTTTCCTCACAGACGGCAAAAAAAGACATTATATATTATACGATTTAAAATAAAAACAATAATCGTTGCTTGATATTGAGTAAGAACATGTTTTTATGAACCCCACAGCTTCCGGTCTTCCAAGACCCGACCAGACAAAAAGACGCGGGCACGAAACATACTACTTGGTTGCGTAATTAGACGTAGCTTGTTAGTATGTTATAAATTATAAACTGAGGATTTGACCGCGTCGCTATGGTTGATACTTTTAGAAACAGACTTTAATATAAAATCTTGAAGTATTATACAAGTAAAACTACATTTTGCTTTAATCCGATGTAATTGTAGAATGAACACAGTCTTCCTTTGAAGATGTATAAGTCAGGTGTCTTGAGTAGTCAAAATTACCTACAAATCATTGTACACATTTATAAATATTATTTTCCACTTGTTGCCATTGTGAGTCTATTTGTATGCAGCTCTGCGTGATTTAGTGGCTACAATTCAGGCTAACACGCTACCAGAGGTGGAATAACTACTCAGATATTGTACTTGAGTAAAAGTAGAAGTACTCATATCTTGTACTTGAGTAGAAGTACTCAGATCTTGTACTTGAGTAAAAGTAGAAGTACTCATATCTTGTACTTGAGTAGAAGTACTCAGATCTTGTACTTGAGTAAAAGTACAAGTACTCAGATCTTGTACTTGAGTAGAAGTACTCAGATCTTGTACTTGAGTAAAAGTAGAAGTACTCATATCTTGTACTTGAGTAGAAGTACTCAGATCTTGTACTTGAGTAAAAGTAGAAGTACTCAGATATTGTACTTGAGTAGAAGTACTCAGATATTGTACTTGAGTAAAAGTAGAAGTACTCATATATTGTACTTGAGTAGAAGTACTCAGATCTTGTACTTGAGTAAAAGTAGAAGTACTCAGATCTTGTAGTGAAAGTAGATGTACTCAGATCTTGTACTTGAGTAAAAGTAGAAGTACTCATATCTTGTACTTGAGTAAAAGTACTCAGATCTTGTACTTGAGTAAAAGTAGAAGTACCAGGGTGTAGGAATACTCTGTTACAGTAAAGGTCCTGCATTCAACATGTTCCTCAAGTAAAAGTAGAAAAGTATTCTCATCAAAATATAGTGAAAGTAGCGACAGTAAAAGTAGTCATTGTGCAGATTGGTCCATTTCAGAATAATATATATGATATGTTTTATAATGATTGATCATGAAAGTGTTCTCAAAGCTGGTAAAGGTGCAGCTAGTTTGAATGACTTTGTATACTGCAGGGTAGCTTGTGAATTTACTGCAGGTGTAACTAAAGTCTGATTTAACACTTGATTATATTTCACATTATTAATCCAGATCTGTAAAGTAACTAAAGGTATTAAATACATGTAGTGGCGTAAAAGTACACCATTTACCTCTGACTTGTGTTTACTGCCAACCTAAAAGTACCTCAAAAATAGTAATCAATAATGTATTGAAAGGTTATTTGGCTGATTGTTTTATATTGGCTCAGCCAGGTTATATGGGATGCCGAGTCTACGTACAGATGGGTCACTCATTTTGAAATATTACACTTAGTTTTCTTTTCTTTAATTTGTCATCCTCATCTAGAATGCTATTATGAAACACATATTTGGTTGTTTATAGCATAAAGAACATCTGATTTAATGTGAGGTAGGGAAATAATCATTTGAGTATAAGTATGTGTATATAAATATGTAATTTACAACAGCTGTAAGATGCTTGAAAAGCTTGAAAATGCACCTTGAAAATGCTTGAAAAGTGCCTGAATTTGACTTTGGAAAAGGTGTAAGAACCCTGTTTACTCCTGGCGAGGTGGTTCCCTAGGGAAGGGGAGGACAAGTCAAGATTATGTTTTGGGTCGTTTAGTCGTTTTTACCGCTATGGATAAAGTCATTAAACAAACTATCAAACTGTAGAAAGACCGCCGACCTTTGCTCTGCTTAGCATCCTGAAAGGATTTCATTAACCCACCTGAGTGCACTTCTCTCCCTCTACGGTTTGAAGGTTTGTCTCTAAGGTTTCAAGGAGTTTCTCGACGGTTTGTATCTCCCGTTTGATTATGTGTCTCCACGTTATCTCTACGGTTTAAAGGAGTTATTCTAAGGTGTGAAGGACTGTCTCTATGGGGTGAAGGTGTGTCTATACGGTTAAAAGGAGTGTCTCTATGGTTTAAATGATTGTCTCTACGGTTTCGAAGTTTGTCTCTATGGTTGAAAGGAGTGTCTCTACGGTTTGAAGGATTGTATCTACTGTTCAATGCAGTGTCTCTAGGGTTAAAGGAGTGTCTCTGTTTTGAAAAAGCCTCTCTACGGGTTTGAAGGAGCGTCTCCACGGTTTGAAGAAAGATCACAGAAGTTGGCGAGATCCTGCAATGCTTATTGTCGCTGTAGCAGACATTGGTTTAGTTAGATCCAAGCCATACAGCAAAGGTGAACAAAACTCTAGAGAGCAGGCCAGATGGGAATACTCTGCCTGTGAGATCAGTCTGAGAGCATTAGCATCCACAGAAGGACAAGCCTGTATAAAAACTGATGCTGAGGCGTTTGTCTCCATGGATCCCACAATTCCATATTGGATTGAACAAACTGCAGCAAAGGTAGAACAAGTGATGGAGAACCCCCTATTGTATTTGGGAGAAGCACAGTAAGAGAAGAGAGTTTATACTTTTGATTGGCAAAAAAATTGTGTCGTGAAATATATTCACAGGTATTTTTTTTTAAGGGGGACAGGAAAAGCTCTTGGCAGAAAATACATGATGAACATTTTTTGAATCCCTCACTGATTCAGCCCAGCAGCAAGAGATGTACCAGCTCTTTTCATTATCCTTTTGAGACACCCCTATTGCTTCTGCAGAACGCCCCAGTCAACACTGTGTGGTGACAATTACTCCATCCTCCTCCTCCTCGTCTTCCTCCATTCTCTGTATCGTTCTCCCACCTAATCCATGGACAATTTTATGGACACAATGTTCCCTTTTGTGATGTCTAATTGTTTGCGAGAATATTAATATTACCTTGGTAATCCTTATGACACATGTATTACAAATGGGGAACCATTTCTTCATAGAATGAAAAGGCAATTTACAGGAGGCAAATTAGATGATGGCAAGCAGATTTGTAATGCCACGGGTAAGGTATAGCGTAATGGATTTTTATGCCACCAGACTGTGAGATGAGAGTCATTAGCCTGTTGCCCTGGAGACATACAGTCATAAAAATAACTTCTCCAAATCTAATGGCTGCATTTATATGTAATTCAATTTGAACCCTTGACTCTGTACTTGTCAGGAACAACCTCACGCTTAGCCTGTCAACAATTTGCAAAAGCTCAGAAATTGAGACGATGCATGCTCTATGTTTGGGTTCATAAGTCTCTGATCTTTTTTTTAACCAGATCCCCCTGCCCACAGAAGGTTCTCCACTCACTCCTGTGGCAACCGTTTCTCGGTACGCCTGCCAGAGACGGACAACCCTGGAAAACCATAACAAGAAATTCACAGTAAGAAACTCTTCTCTAACGTCATTCTGGACACAGCACTTTTACATGTCGCCCACCTTAAGCTGTCGCACTGCTTTCCCATGCAAAAAGCCTCCTAATCTGTTCTGCTCTAATTGGATGGCTGGCTTGCTTCACTCAGCAGCACTCTGACACAATTCCCCCCAAAATACATTAACCTGCAAATGAGCAGCATCTGCGGCTCTAGCGTTTTAGAGATGCAACAGCTGACAGGCCCACGATCCCTGGCACCGGGGCCGGCACGGACACGCCCTGAGGCGCCAAGATGGCCGACAGACGTGACGCTCCTTACAAGAAATTATGAATCTGTCCCTCTGCCATCTGGTGGGCAGTGTAGCAGGGAGGGTTAGGGTGGGATTCAGGTTCCCACAAATAATGGGGAAATTATGAACTAGTTGATTGGTTCAGGTGTTGATGACAGCGAAAGAAAAGGGCAAGGATGTTGCATTGAGACAGTGGTGGAAGAAATACTTATATTGTACTATCACAAGGGAATGTAGAGTGGTGCCAGTTTGAGTCTTAAAACATCAAAATTACCTAGCATTTTACCACTTCCGGTTCCCTCTTCTCGAAATCAACGTTTTTTTGAAAGTTTGTGGTTTGAAGCCTGAATTAAGGTCTTTGGGTACTACAAGCTGAATAGATTTCACGTTTGATCTACATTATAAAATGTGGCAGTATTTACTCCACTTGTGTATTTCCAAAGCTTTCATGTGTGATACAAACAGCTGTTGCGAAGTGGCTAAATTAGGTGCCTTTAGCTTAGCAGTGATGATCAGCAGTCTTCATGATGTAGTACGTTCATAGCCTAAAATTAGCATGTTATTTCTGGCTATTGCATTTATGCTTAAAAAAAAATCTAAAATGGTGTTAATATTTGGAGATTATTTTATGACACGATATGTATCGAACAAATGTTATTTTCTGCAATATATCGATATCCAATGAAAATGTGACGCTTACTTCCAGGTCGGCCTAGAATTATACCTCATCACTGTACCACTCTTTCTACAAGAAAAAGTCCTGCATTCAAACTCATACTCTATTAAATGTACAAAAGTATTAGCACATAAGTATAAGCATCAAAATAAACTCAAAAGTAAAGTGCTAATTATTAAAAATGGTCCATTTCAGAATCATATATAACTAATTAGATTATAGTTATAGAGCAGTTTGAATTCATATTTTTGGGGGGAATGTGGGAATTATTTCAATTATTTTATATACTTTTGTTATTATTATAAAAATATCTACAATATTTTCTAAAGTGTGTTAAACCACTTTCTATAAATATGGTGCAATATGTTATGTAGTATTTGCATATCATTCATCCCCAGTTGTGTGAGCCCTCTCGGAGGCACTGTGTTGGTGCCGCATTTGGCACAGGATAAGAAATCACAGTTCTGCCGTGTGCGATATCCCTGAGAAGCGTCTGGCAAACCATGTGTGTGTTTGGGTGGGAGTCTGGAGACCCGCTGATGAGTTTCTAGACCTATTAAGCACAACTTACCGAGGGCCCGTGAGGCAGCGGCTATGACATAATGACTTTTACCTGACAGTGATTGTAAGTGTACGTATTAGAAACACACACGTGTCCCGCAGTTCACCCACACGTGCCTGCGAGCATGTGCTGTCCACAGCGGCAGACACGCACAGATGCGCCTTTCCTTCTACTAGTTTGGCTTTTTTTGCACTAGTGAGCAACTGTATGCAACTAGTTAGCTATTGATTTAACGTGTATGGCTTTTTCTTAAACTAGTGGATATTTTCAGGCCACTAGTTG
>CALSBW010023681.1:7030-28006 GCA_943590975.1 Lindbergichthys nudifrons | reverse complement strand
TGAGCCCCAGTGTGGAACCCCACTGCACCTCCTGGTGGATCAATGATTCATTGCAGCTGGCTTCACAATAATTAAATGTATCTATCACGGGGGCGGTATCAACTCTGACTGGGGGCTGGCTCTTCATCACGGGCCGATCACGGGCCGATCACGGACCAATCACGGACCAATCACGACCCTTGCGTTTCAAACTGTCTGAAATAAGACGCTCCATCTGTACATTGTGGTGGATATTGCTGAGTGGGGCAATCTCTGGCCAAATGTCTACAATCTCCACATATGAAGCAGCCATCATCCCTTCTTCCTCTTGATCGTTGCTTTCCTCTCCATTGTCCCTTTTGTTGATGCTGTATGGGAGTGTATACCTGTGCTTGCGGCTGTACTTGGGTAGGAAGATACACAGGTGTTTGCTGTTGAAGATACTGTGGTGCTTGTGGCTGTACCTGGGTAGGAGGATACACAGGTTGCTGCTGAACTTGGTTTCCCGGGCCGTATACGGCCCGCGAGACCATTTGGTGTGGCCTTCGAGGTAATTTATAAACACACGCAAAAAAGAAAAAAAATTAAGAAATCTAGACCGCAAAATAATTAAACAAGCGAGTGCCTGTTTTTCCTGGCCAAGGTCATGGTCGTTGAACACAACACGAGCCTAACGTTTCATCACGTGGTATATGTCTCGTCTGACAGGGGTGCAGTTCTGCCGGAGAGCACCAGAACGCCGCTCCGGGCCGGGACTTCACAAATTGCAGTACCCATAAGGAGCCGTACACATGCCGCAGTTTTTGCGTGGCTGTGTCTTTAGTTGAAAGCCCAGCGGCGATCTGTTCATCTGTCATACTGATCATACAGTCAATAACTTTGTTTTTATTAGCATCTGGTTAGCTAGCTATGCTAACGAATATAAGAAGCTTTTTCTACAACCAGGGAGGTAAAGGCACATCTTTATATGATCATTATAGTTATAAAAACACAAGAGAATAAAGTAAACGGGTATAAAATACTATATGACAGTAAAAAAAAGTTGTTATTAATAAACAAGAATACAGTTTGAAAGGGGAGTGATTTGTAAAATATCCATAAAGAAAATCTGTTTACAGTTCTGTTTCATATGGATTTTGAGAGATGTATCCATAGATCTCCTAATGTTGCTCTCAAAGTGCACCAGATTGATGCTTTTAACTTCAACATTTAAAAAATAATCTTCCCGGGGGAGCATGCCCCCCGGACCCCCCTAGAGGAGGTTAGGTCCCCCCCCGACTTAAATCATGTCCACATGGATAGGAAACTAAATACATTTGCACACATCTTGTGTCCATATCTTTCTGTTGTGGTGGTCATGCCACACCGTGCACGTGCATGCATACGCGAGTCATGGTGAGATATCTGGATTAAGAGGTTGCTTTTTCTTTGCACAGCATGAAAGAAAGGTGAAATGAATGGGCTGTGATTTTAGTATTTTTAAGCAGAGGTCAATAATTTGTACGGCCTTCGGAGGATGTTGAAAATATTGAAATGGCCCTTGAGAGGAAAAAGGTTCCCCACCCCTGGTTTAGTTGGTGTCTTGTTTTCGGTAGCTTCATTGTCTTTCTCAGCTACTTGTATCTTCAAAAGTCTTAGTTTTATTGCTTTCCTTTCTTCATCATTTTCCATCTTTGTTGCCTGGTATTTCATATCGTGGTGAATGAGATGTTGTCTCCATTCTTCAATGGGTTTAGTGTCTAATCCCACCTCGTCTTCCAGGTGTGCCTGCACTGATCGGGGAAGGGCTTTAATGACAGCGTTCTTCCACAACATTTCAACAGATGGAGAAAGATCATGTCGTTCTCCAGTGCAGTCCTCCCACACTTATTCACATCTCTTCAAGAAGGCATGCATGTCTTCCTCCGTGCCTTTCCTCAGGCTGGTGAGGGCATGTAAACTGCGTGTTGTCGGGTAAATGTGACGAATAGCAGCCCAATAACTCGACCTGATATAGTTGAATGAAGTGTCATCTGGATCGTTCGTACATTGGGCCTAGGAATCTATGTGTCTTGCCGCTAGTCTTCCTTCTATCCGTCCAAGCAGTGCCCTCATATCTCCCAAGCACAGGTCGTCTTGGACAGTGTATTTCTCCAGATCAGTCACCCACTTCTGACCTCCTTTGGTGAGTGGAGGTAGCTTTGCCACTAATGCTTCCGTGTCCCTGTGAGTCCATGATTGGTATTGAAATCCTCCTTTTCCAGCCGCTATCAATGGCATGGCGCTATGTACGGTTCCACTGAGTCTTCCAGCTATGGGCCCTGTCCCAGTTTCTTGAGATCTTTCTTCTGCGGAATGTGTTGTTTCAGGAGAGTAACCAGTTCGGTAATTTTTCTCTTCTTGTTCTTTTTCCCATCTTTTTCTTTCTTCGTGTTCTTGTCTTTGTCTTTCTTCCTCTCTTCTTTTGAGTTCTTCCATTCTTCTGCTGAGTTCTTCTTCCATTCTTCTGCTGAGTTCTTCCATTCTTCTGTTGAGCTCCTTCTCCATTCTTCTGCCGAGTTCCTCCTTCAGCTGGTTGACACTGGATAGGATTCTTACCTCATACGCCAATTCTTTCACATTTGGGGCCTGAATTGAAGCTTGGTGAAATCGGTTGTTCTCTGATATGTCGGGAGGAGACACTTCGGTCAGGCTTGGATACTGCTTTGGAGTTTGGATAACTGGAGCCTCTTCTGTTATTTCTGCTGTGTCTTCATTTACTGGCAGATCTTCTGCTGCTACCACATGTAAGCTGTTTGTCAATCCTTGGCTGGCATATTTTAGATGGAGTATCAGATTTAGAACTGTTATTTTTCTTTTTTCAGCTTTGTCCATAGCGCTTTTTCCAGGTCCATACCAAGAGGGTCGTCCAGCTTTCACCCATGCTTCTTGCTGTTGTAGGTATTCTCCATTATCATATTCAACTACAGCTTTTCTATGGGCTTTCGTTGGTCCAGGCTGATCATCTGCTGGAATCAATCCTCTCGTTTGCCACTGCTTCAACAGTTTCTCTAATCGGTTCCATGTCTTCTGTCTTTTACTGGGAGCTGTCATAGCATCTGACCCGATGTTTACCCTCTCCTTAATATCTGCAGTTGAGCCTGGCATTGTGAATGCTCTTAACTTAGTGTCTTTTGGTGACATGTTTCTTAAGTACTTGGATAATATTATTATGTTATTAAAAATGAATTACTAATCCTCTGAATAGGAATACCTTTGTATTCTTTATAAAGATATCCTATGTCATCTGAATTTAACTTTAAAATCTGGTAAATCTGAAATCTAAATTGAAATTATGCAAATTTTAAAATCAGAAATGTTTAAATAAAAATCAACAGTGTATGGTTTTGACTTTAGAATATGAAAATAGGAATATGGTGAAAATCCAAATAAACTGTGTACAGTGTATACTCAAGTTTATGAAATTATGCAAATGTCATCAAATGTGTTGACTACAATACTTCAATTCAAAGACCAATGTGTTTGTGTACTCTACAGTCTCGGTCGAAACACTATTGTGTAAGGATTCTTATTTTAAAATTAGAAACCACATGTAATCTTTATCTGTGTGTGGTGAAGAATGTATTAACTGTAATACTTATTATGTCCGCTTGGGGAGCTGTTTTATTTTTAACTCCTTTCAAATGTATCAACTAGTACTTCCGGTTCACACACCTACTTCTGTTTTTTTTTTTCAGAATAAAACTGCTTTAAATTAAAACCCTATATTTAATTTAAATTACGCCATATCAACATTGATTTTAATTTCTTACAGCTGTCAAACACAAATGATGGTCCTGTTTGACTACACACTATTCAGCAGAGGTGGGAGTAAGTCCTACATGTGCAAGTCATGAGCAAGTCTCAAGTTCCTTATAAACTAAGTAGGACGATTTAAAACTCACTTAATATAGAAATTGCTTCAGTTTATCATCATAACAGATCAAAAAGTTCAGATTCATTTTACAATAAATCAAGGAATGATGCACTTCTACAAACAAAAACATCATAATTAAAACATTTAAACAAACTACTAAAAGTAGATGAACTACATTATTCAACAGTTTACAGTAACTTCTGATAACACAGGGGAAATAAACGAGGCATCTCTTTTCCTCTCTCTCTCTCTCCCTCTCCTGACAGCCCGTCAGTATCAGGGTTAGTACAAATGAATCCCTTGGCGGTTCTAGTGTTCATTTACCGTTTTGTCTTCTCTTTGCAATGCTTAATCGATTTGAAACCAAGTCTAACGTAGCTTAAACTTAACGTTAGCTTTCTAGCTAACACAACACATTCACGCACCTTTCTCTGTGGGTTTTTTTGTAGTGACGAATGAAGTTGGATGTTGTGGTGGTCGTGTCACTGATCTTTATGCTGCAGACCCTGCATACCGCTGTTCTCTTCTTATTAGCGTCGACAACATAATCCTTGAATCCAAACTTCACTATTGTTGGAGTAACGCTAGCCGCTGCCATGTTAACTGACACTCCTGCCGTCTAGTGGGTTGCCAGGTTTGCGCGCACGGCGCTATAATCACCCAATCACGTTTTTCGAAAAAACTAAACGTAATATCTCAATACAAAAACAAACGCAAATATTTAATTTTAAACAGACAAGTCCTTTCAAGTCATCTGTCTCAAGCTTAAGTCAAGTCTCAAGTCATGAATACCAAGTCAAAGTCAAGTCAAGTCTTTTATCAATGTTAGTCAAGCAAGTCTCAAGTCAAAAAATATGCGACTCGAGTCTGACTCGAGTCAAGTCATGTGACTCGAGTCCCCACCTCTGCTATTCAGTGTGCAGATCTTTGTGTCCACAATAAAAGTGTAGTTTCTTAGTGAATGTCCTATATTGGTCTTTAATCTCATATTAGCTTTTCATTTTCTTCTTGCCCCTCGGAGAAAACGGTGTGGCAGTTGTGTCCTTCAGGTATGTCCTTTCCTAACAGAAATGACAAGACACATAAAACCTATGACATTATTGCAGAGCAAGTGTGTTATTTATGAAAGAGGAGTGTTTGTTTGGCTGTAAAAATAATATATATTTTTATTTTAATGTATTTTTTAAATTCATCACTTTGTACTACAAAGATAATCAGATTATGAAAGAACAGTCTGCAGTCAATCAACATTAAAATATATGTTATTATTAAAATAATATTCAACTGTTATCAGAACTTAGTGTAAATGTAGTATCATGCTGTTTGGTTTCACCACGTCTTTTACAGACAATATGTAGAGACAAATGGTAGCAATTCTCACAAAGTAAAATAATAATTGACTTAAATACATTGAAATGTGAAAGCTGACAAAAAAATCATGTTGCTTAGTAAAATCGAAATGTAACTTTTTACAAAGAAGAAACACTCAACTTCCCTGATGTCAATATTTATTCATTTTTAATGGAATGTATATATATAATGTATTATAGTTGTTACTTTATCTATTTAAACCAGAACGTTTCTCGATTCTTTGTACAGTATGAAAGGGGTCTTTGTACTTTTCACTCCATGCTGAAGTTCACTGCTTCTAGGAATTTAGGTCTGTCTCTCTTGTTCAGCATCCTCTGGTCTGTCTGCATCACCTGTGTTGGTCACAGACTTTTTTACATGCAAACGTCATGTCATAATCTTTTTGTTATCCTTATAAAAAGTGCTGGATATCACAGCCCTTACTGTATCTTATCAGTTGGATTGTGTATTATTGTCTAGTTGGGGTCCTTTTTATTTTACTGTTATTTTGGAATCGTTTTTCACGAGACAGTCAAATTAAATATTTGTCCTATGCCATATTCACATTCATTTGTAACACACACGTAAGGGTAAAAGACAAACATCTTTAACAAATGTAATGCAATGAATAAGCTTAATTGTCACAAAAGCACAAATAACGTCATATCTAATATTTAAACAAATAATTTCCTTGTCCCTAAAGCATTGACTGAGCTATTTTTCGTCCTTAAAGAGCAACTTGGAGGATTTTTTTTTATAGATTTATGCTTAACCTTGCCTGAAAATTACAATTAAAAAAGTTAATGCAGGATTTGATATGTTTTACAAGACATAAGGGCAAGAATTCAGAGGGGAAAGGAGCCGTTTTGAGCTCTGCTACTAAAAACAGTTTTTTTAACGTCATACGTCAAACGCGTCAAATTACGTCACATGGGGGAGCAACTTTCTCCAACTCCTTCTCTGCCCAATCCGCGGTAGTAGTTTGTAGTTGGTTTGAGCGGTTGTGATTTAGTGAGCTGGTATTTTTTCGTGAATTTTACATTGCATTTCACCATTTTTAATCATGGTGAGCTTGAGTTTGTGCAGGTTGCACAAACTCCAGCCTGTCAGGGCATCGAGTCCACAGTTTCCCTAACAGGAAAAGGACCGGAGCTAGCTTTCGTTCCTGGGTGCGTTGTGCAAGGTGCATCCACCTCCCTGCAGCACATACTCTCCACAGCTGAGGCCTATCAAACAAAACGTTTATCAGGAAACCGTATTACATCTCTCTCCCCCCCCTTCGTTCCTCTCTCTCCCCTCCGGTACACAGCACCGTAAGACATAGTGTGGAGTTGAATTAGGTAACGCTGTGGTGGCTGTACTCCTCCAGCCGTCTCCTTTGTGTTTGTTTGTTTGCTTTCCCCTGTCTGTGTTGTTTGTGTGGGCGTGGTGGCTGTCACTCCTGGCTCAACCTCCACTCACCTGCTGCAATCAGCTGTGCACCCTCCCCGACTACACACCTGCTTTCCATCAAGCCATTTACAACGGCATATCAACGGAGGCTCCACAACCTTTCTCCGCCAGATCGTTGTAAAACCACAGTGGTATAACTTCAAGGCTACTTAGCATTATAGCTATTTTCTCATACCTGGATGTTTTAGCGTCTAACGTGTTTTCTTCTTGTGCTCCAGGATCATTCTCCAACCGCCGTGTTGCCGTGTTGCCGTCACCAGCCGCCACGTCCTCGCCACTCCAGCCGGATTATACTCCCCGCCAGGGCCGTATCCACCATTGAGGTCCGGACCTCTGTAATAATTTCCGAGCTGTGTATATAACAAAACGTGTTAAATAACTGGACTGGTTCTTTGTAGTACTTCCATTTACTGCCGATGGGGGCGCTGCATAACTACGTAGCCTCGATTAAAGCAAACAGAAGAAGACGACATGTATCAACAAACCACCGCAGCCCGGACTTGTATCGGAGCAGCGGAGGAATGATGAGGTAGAGATGTGAGTCCAGCGGGCTGCTTGTGTTTCTGTTCCTCACAGGACATCATATGACCAGCAGATCCTGTGTGAACGCTCTACGTTAGTCAGTGGACGTCCGACAACATGCACACTAACTTATATTGCAGCTATAGGCTATACTTTGATTTAAATTACGTGAATAAAGAGAGCTAAAGTTAATTACATTCATCCAATGTCAGAATTTAGGATTACCTTTTAACAAACGTTGTAATGCTTTTCTTTCATTTCAATTTGAGTAAAACATTGAAGATATAACATTGTATTGTTTTCTTTTTACACTGACTCAGATATAATGAAAAGACTACGCCAGTCGAAGCTCAGCTTTGGTAAGGAAGAGACAGGGCAGAGAGAAAGAGAGAGAGAAAGTGATGGAAGTCAGGGAGGAACTGCAGGTACAGTCAGACAGAAGAATGTAGGCTTAATAACCCCATCTATCTATCTATCTATCTACCTATCTACCTATCTATCTTCATTTACAATATAGACAATAGGCAACTTTTAACTTTTGCAGTTATGATGTCATAATAACATACAATTGTATAAAACACGATTTGCTTACATCTTTGTTCTCTTTTGTGAATCAAACAAGATTTTTATTTAAAAAATAATGCAAACAAACAAGTGAAATGAACTAAATTGCTGAATTGCTTTTAATTCACTGGCAGGAGCGACAAGTGAGGAGGAGCAACAAGTGAGGAGGAGCAGAAAGTGAACAACGAGGGAGAGATTGAACAAAGAGAAAGAGTAGAGGGGAGAGAGAGTAATGAACAGGAAGAAGAGAGAGAGACTAAAGAAGATGGAAGAGAGGCTGCAGGTTATGGAAAGGAGAGAGACATGGAAAATGAATGTCGACAATGTTTTGTGATCATTTTAGCCTCTTCTGCATGTCCAGATCATTCATATGTAACAATCAACTGATTCTTATGCATTACACTTTCAAAAATAATTGATGCTGCAGCCCACTGACATGGTTTGAAATCAATATATTATCCATTATCCACCCCCTAGAGGACTTAAAAAGCACCTAACTAGATCATGAAAATCCCAAAGATCACGGGGGAGTACACCCCCGAACCCCCCTAGCATGTTTGGACCTCGGTATTTAGCAAATCCTGGATACGGCCCTGCTCCCCGCACCTCGTCCACTAATAAACCCTTTTTCAACACCCTGCCGTGTCCTGCGTTTGGGTTCTCTCAGATACCGTAACAAACGCGAGATACGGCTGATACTTGCGCATTATTTTCTGTTATGGATCAGTATCAACAGTCCTGCCAGTAACGTTACTATATTATCAATACTACTTTAGTTATAGCCTGATATATGATAGCTAACTTTACAATGTTGTGATGTGACCGACGTTAGCTAACATTAACTGTAGCTAACGCCGGTCACTCACCAAGACAGCTGCCCTGTTCTCCACTGGTTCTCCTCACACCACAGCTCCATTTCTCGCCGATGGCCGTTATTTCTTCTAATCCTTGGCTGCTCCTGGTCTCTTGTACGCCTAGCAGGCTCATAATTATATGGTTGTGGTCCGTCATATGCATTCGAATATTTATTTTCAACCTCTTCTGTGTCAAAACTAGCATTGTGATCCATGTTTATTACTACGTTAGACCGGCCGCTCTCCCCCATGTGACGTCACACGTGGGAGGTCACATGGGGAGGCTTTTTTTATGCGGAAATAAACATTTCTTACAAAAACGACGCCAGATGTCACTAGTGTATATTTATGTATATGTTTTGGAAAATCTAGGCATTAAGTCAACCCGGTATCACAGCAAGACGTGAACATGTGACGATCTACCATGCTGGGAGACGTGAATATGTCACGGTTTCGTCCCTTCAAACGTGACAGTTACACGGTATTGTTAACATGGCCCAACCAGTGGAGAAATACCCGGAAGTGCCAAGCAAATGGTCTACCGCGCCTATTGGTCGGTTTTTATTGTCAAAATGAGATGTTTTTAATTTATTTTTTAATCGTCACACTTGATTTCGCCGATGTTCTTGTTGCCCTAGCGCAGGGGTCGGCAACAGGCGGACCGCGGTCGGGATCCGGACCCAGACGCCGACCTATACGGACCCGGACATATAATCAATACATTAATAGCCCCGGAGCGGAGAGGAGAGTGAACAGGCGTGTTAGCGGCAGACAGGGAGAGACAAATAATGACACATGGCGCTCTCCAAGAAGAGGAA
The DNA here is from genome assembly GCA_943590975.1 of Lindbergichthys nudifrons. Classification (NCBI taxonomy): domain Eukaryota; kingdom Metazoa; phylum Chordata; class Actinopteri; order Perciformes; family Nototheniidae; genus Lindbergichthys; species Lindbergichthys nudifrons. The sequence continues at coordinate 18,572 of CALSBW010023681.1, read as the reverse complement.
AGTGGACAGTGAGAACAGAGCTTTTAACCCTGAGTGGTGTTAGAGTTGGGCACTTATCTGGTGGCTGATAGCCCCCTCTCCGCGCCGTTCGTTGAATGAGGCTGGTCTCTATTAAATCAGAAAGGAATTGAAAACACCGGAATCAAAGTTATAACAATTATCTGAGTTTACTGGTAGAAAATAGAACAAGTATACAAGTTATACAGAGTACTCCGGACTTCAGGTTTTGGTGATGCCATGCGGATAAAGGTGTCAGGACAAACCAACTCATCAAACAAAAAGCAATTCACTTCAGGTCTGTGATGCGATGCGGACACAGGTGTCAGGACCAACCAACTCACCAAACCAAAAAGCAATTGACTTTAGGTTTGTGATGCCATGCGGACACAGATATCAGGACCAACCAACTCACCAAACCAAAAAGCCCTTTTTTCTTCAAAAACAATAGTATTCATACTTATATTTCGGGGCGGAGATGTGTTGACTTGTTCCCTCCCCCTTTTATTCGACAGCGAATTAGAGAGGCCCTGGGGAGGAGCTGTGTAAACTGCTCACCTCCCCCAAGTGTTCTTACTGGTTGGATTCACATCTGGTCGGGTTCAATCAGAGTTCTGACCAGAACGTGAGATCCTAAATTTCACCAGGTCAAAAGTCAATGTTTATCTCTACCCTATCTACACCACATTCCCTTCTCATGGTTTTTTTTCACATAAACCATCCCTCCTTCGACATTTTAACTTTAGTGCACTCGTACTAAAGAGGTCCATAACGACCTTAAAACCAACATCTGTATGTGGAGGTGAAGGGGACATGTGTGTGTATAACACAAGATCTCTGGGTCAGTGAGTTTAAAAGTGAGAATAACATTCCTATTCTTAAGTGATTATCAAAACCCGTTGTGATTACCTAAAACAGTTCAAACAATACATGTTCACTAAAATACAATTCAAAACAATACATGTTTACTTCAATACAGTGTAGAATCATATCTTTTTACTTCAGTGGACGGACTCATTCATGTTCATCCTGCCCACTGGGAGCACAGAACCAGTGTGTCTCATTTGTTCATTGACCGTGGCGCTCAAGCAGAATACAAAAATCAAGTAACTGTATTCAGCTCGCGTTATATTTGAAAAACGAGTAATCTGATTACAGTTACTTTCGTAAACCTGATGTGAATACATTTTGGAATACTTATGGGAATTATTGGTGGAAAAGTTTCCTCATAAAATGTAATAGTCATTACCAGCAGAACTGTGTGCACACTGCACAGCGCTGCAGCGTGTCTGTGAGGCCCCGCCCCCGCACGCAGATCAGAGAGAGAGATCTCTTAAAATATATTGAAAGTTAGAAACGGAGATGGTTCGATAAAATGTGCAAGATAACGTTTATGTAGCATTTCTTTATTATCGAAATAATGACATTTCATAACGGGATCAAATCAAAGTGAATGGCCTGCTGCTGCTGAATGCATGGGGCAAGTGACTGGAAACAGTTTTAAAAGTTATTACGTCGTTTCAGATAATAAATAATAATGATAATTCATTCTATTTAGGGGCGCCTTTCAAAGCACCCAAGGACACCTGATAATTCATAACATATTCTAAGGAAAGGTTTAAGAGAGTACAAAGAATGCAGTCCGGGTGATGTTTTTTATGTGGGGTGCAGATGAGAGGGAGCTGTCCAGAATGACACCAAGATGTTGTGTTTGAGTTGTGCTCTTGATAAGCCATTAAAACAGTAAAATAAGTGTCTCCTGTTCACCAAAACATACCCATCTGTTATGGAAAAATAAAGTATTCCAAAAGTATTCTAAAAGTAATCTGAATACGTTACTTTTTTAAGACACGTAACTGTAACTGTATTCGGATTACTTTCAGAGCCATGTATTCAGTATTCAGTAACCGATTACATTTACAAAGTAACCCTCCCAACCCTGATTAAAAGTGCCAAAACGCCACTGAGACAAAACACAAAGTGTTTGACCAAACATTCCCTCTCAAGTCAGAACTGAGGTCACAAAAAATAAGCAGTCTCAGAGCCCAATATGATCAGTCCACCAGGATCAAAATTAAAACTAAATATCGTTCCAGGGCAGGCTAACCGAGGCTAACCAATGAGCACCTGCATGTGTGTATGAAAATGGCCCTGACACAATTTCAGCCCAGATTTAAACTCCGGGCAGGACAAGCTCAAGCTCAATTCTCGCACTGAATTAAAGAAAAGTGAGTGAGGGACTGCACTATAAGAAAGAAAGAGAAACTTTAAAACTGTTCAATTGTTATGATGTGTAAAGACTGATATTGTTCTATAATTGTCTGAAACTGTTAAGTCATGATGTGAAACGGTTAACAAAGCTATTTTATTTATTTCTCTATTTTATTTTTAAATGCAGCCCGAGGGGGACATTACACATATCCACAGTATTTACTGTATATCTGTATAGTTCAATGTTCATTGACAATAAATATTGTTGTTTTTGAATTGTACTTTCTTTATTTGATTGGCAGTCGGTTGTTGATGACATGCAGACGTTGATAGTTGATAAAGCTACAGGCTACTTCAATATATATCACACTAATTCATAAAGCAAGTTAGACATTTTGATGTTCCGGACCTTTGCATGGGGAGATATTCTCTAACTGGACCTCATTGAATTTTAGTTGAATACCCCTGATCTATAGTCACTAAATGTATTGCATTCACACACTCAAAATGGCATGTTTGGCAGGAATTAGAGGGATTATTTACAAAAATAGTGTTTCTTGTCTGTTACATTTACTAAAAGTATCGGCCAGTGTTCATCTATAGTCACTAAATGTATTGCATTCACACACTCAAAATGACATGTTTACTGCCAAGGAAACAGGAATTACAGGAATTAATCTAATCTCTTTGTTTTTCCACATTTATTTTCATTGTGATGGAGATGAGGATGAACTGACTTCACCATTGCCTACTTTCACCCAGCCCACACCTGCCTCACCCTCACATTCCTCAACTTCTAGAAAGAGATCTGCACCAGTATTGGCCACTCAGCCTGCATCCAAAAAGCACTCACTTCCAAAGCTACCATCGTCTGGTTTCTACCAGCTTTCTGCAGCGTCAAATACATCTGTAAACCAAAGGAAGCGTGGCCGAGGTGGGGCTCCCGCTCCTCAGCCAGGAAAAGGAAAAGCATCAGATAAATGTGTAAAACGCAGGAAGCGTGGCCGAGGTTCTTCCTCTGCCAGAACGACAGAAGAAGAACTCGGGTGGCACAACAGAGAGGAGAATGACCAAACACCAGAGCCACTGAATTTCACGCCAGCCAGGGTCCCAGGCCCAGCGCTTGGTTTCCCACAGACGGAGTTAAATGGCCTACCAAAGAAGGCTGAGAGGGGAGATCTGCGGTGGATAAGGGAAGGCAAACTCCTGTTCATAAAGTGGATGGACAGCCGTGAAGTGACCATGGTGAACAGCTTCATTCTCCACAAGGAGCTGCAAAAGATGACGAGTTACCCCAGCAGGACAAAGCCACACACACAGAAGACTTTCAGGGAGCAGCTTGCTTCTGAAATGTTGGAATATGGAACACCTCTCCTTCCAGGTGCATATCAAATCCCTGACCAAATCCGCCTTCTACCATCTCAAAAACATTGCCAGACTCCGCCCCTCACTCTCTGACTCTGTGGCAGAAACACTCATACACGCTTTCATCACATCCCGTCTGGACTACTGCAATGGAGTCCTGTCCGGGGTTCCCAGCAAAACCCTGACAAGACTCCAATACGTCCAGAACTCTGCCGCGAGGCTTCTCACCCGCACTAAGCCATGGCAACATATCACTCCCACCCTCATCCACCTACACTGGCTGCCGGTCAAGTCCCGGATTCACTACAAAACACTCCTCCTCACGTACAAGTCCCTCCATACCCTCGCCCCCCAGTACCTAACAGACCTCCTACATCCCTACACCCCCTCTCGGAGTCTGCGGTCCTCAGACACTGGCCTGCTCTCCATCCCCCGCTCACGCCTTCGTACTGTGGGTGACAGGGCGTTCAGTGTTGTGGCCCCCACCCTCTGGAATGCACTTCCTGCTGAGATCCGGAACGCTGCCTGACTGGACATCTTCAAATCCGCACTGAAAACTCACCTGTTCACCCTGGCCTTCGGACCCTAGTCCTTTCCTGGTCCCCCGGCCTCCTTTATTTTATTTTTGTTTTGTTTGCTCCTCTTTGTCTGTTTTGTTTTGTCTGTCCACTATGTACAGCGACCTTGGGTCCCTTGAAAGGCGCTTTATAAATTCAATGTATTATTATTATTAATGGTAGTGGAGTAGAATTACAAAGTAACAATAAATTGCATATTTTACATGCTGCTGTAACGAAAACATTTCCCAACTTGGGATCAACAAAGTATATCTTATCTTAAGATGATCGATGGCTACTGCCATATTTTCAAAATGTGCCTCTGAACCTTGACAAGTGCATGTTTCAGGCTTATCAATTAACAACAGGAGGGGTCACAGACATAAGACCAGCTATTAAATAAAGCTCTTCTGACCTTAGCTGTCATGTGGGTATATTAATGCTGCCCATTATGGACACAAGCTATTTTCACCCATTTATTATTATATGTTTTAAATTTGATAACACCAATGTGTTTCCCATCCCCTAAACCTCCAGGGATGTACACAGTTTAATACTGGCAACTTCTAATTATGGGAAATACGAAAACGTCTTTTAAAACTACAATTCCCAGTAGAGACGTGCCATAGAACATGTTGCGAAACACAATTAGCCAGCATGTGTAGTTCTGGGGGGTGGGGGGGGCTCGTGAACTGTCAACAGGAGGGCGGGGGAGCCTCGCTGTGGGGAAGCAGTGTGTGGACCTGTCAGCGCAACTTACATTAGGGATGCTCCGATCGCCGATCCGATCGAGTGGGCGGGTCCTATGGAGATCTTCCATTTAAAGAAATGTTTAAAACTTAGTTAATGGGGCTCATTCACTGGCGCTTCCACAAACAACCAACATAATTGTTACATTCAAATGAAGTAGCCTACATTATTCAAGTTTACATTAACTTTGGATAATAACACGGGAGAAATGAGCTGAAGCGCTCTCTTTTCCTCTCTCCCCCACTCTCTCTCTCTCCTGACAGCCTGTCAGTATCTCATTCAGCTCACTGATCCAGTAATGAGTGACCCGACAGTGAAGAATACATATATTTATAACTAGTTCCAGAGGTAGATCAAATAGCTAAGTGTGTTAGGTCTAACTCTTGTGTGTTTTGCACCGCTCACCGGACCGTCACAGCGGGTGGAGCTGCAGGATTTCTGCTTCACACACACGTTGCATACCGCTATTTTATTGTCATTTTCGGACACCTTAAAATACTGCCAGACTGGTGAAGCCATTTTGGCGAGCTTGTTTTGCCGCACACAGAGAAAAGTGTCATGTATTTTACGTCTGGTGATCGGCATTTTTAGAGAGCACCGATCGATCGGCAGAGAGTGAGTATCGGCCGATATCGATCGCCACGCAAAAACTGCGCCATTTTTACAGCTCCTTATGGGTACTGCAATTTGTGAAGTGCTTTCCTGTGTGGTGAAACTATCAGCACTGCATTACGGAGGAAAGCGGCAGAAAGTCGCCTGGAGTTAAAGAGAGTGGGGCTGCGTTGCGTGCATGGCTTCCTTCTGCAGGTAACGGGGAGACGCGATCTGGCGGCGGTCTCGTTCGGGATCCGAAAATCTAATTTAAATATTTTGCACACTTATTCCACTTATTCCTGTGCCACTGGTTACGGTACCGCGTGCCACCAGAGGTTGCCGACCACTACTTTAGAGCATTTACCGCGATCCATCTTTGGGGTAATGAAGTGACTGAGCTCGTGAACTGTCTACGGGAGGGCGGGGGGAGCCTCGTTGCGGGGAAACTGTGGACCTCTGTCGCCTGTCAGCGCAACTTACATGATGCCGTTAAAAAAAATTAAGGGCGGTGCCGGCCATCAGCAAACCGAGCCGGCCGTCAACGGCCCACTGACGACTGGCCGTTCTGTGATTCTCCAGAACACACAGATGGCCAGTCCGCCCCTGTATTCCACCGAGCGCAGACGGACCCAGTGGAATACAGGGTCTACCGCGTTTAGGAACCGTTAAACAGAACCGAAATTGTGTATTTTGTATGGGTACCCGGTACCCAGCATTTTCTTATTGGTTCTCATCTGGAACCGAGTTTCGGTTCTGTTAGAAATTAAAACCAATGTTTAATAGCATAATTTAGTCTAAAACATATCGTCAGTTTAAAATCTGTTTTATTGTGAAAAAACCCGGAAGTTCTCAGGAAATCTCAATGCCAAGCTTTTATTCTGAAAAGCCTTCATATCCGGTTAGCAGTTAGCATGTGGCTAATAATAATAATACGTTTTCTGAATGTAAAGTGAAAATGACATGGAGTGTTGCACACCAAAACCTACGGACTTTAACACTACATCTATAGACGCCGAGATATTATTACTGCTGAATATTAAATGAAGGTACAGTTGATCGTAAAGTGTTTTCACACACGTGAGTAGCTATGACGTCAGAGGGAGATACCGAAAATGAGAACTGTGCTGTAAAAGTGTTTCTAAACTATTACAGCTGTTTATAAAGTATTAAATAAAAAGTAATGAAAGAGAGTAGGAGGAGAAAAGGCGTGTGGAAGTGAGCAATGAATACAAAATATCGAAATCCCCTGTTATGCACAATTGAAGATTGAGGTGGACGGCCCCCTACGTCACAGCCCCGAGAGGTGAGGGAGCTCTGGACAGCGACTTCTTCTTCACCACGAGACTTCCCCCCTTCACCCCGGCGAGGCAACAGCTGCTCTGTCTCTCCTCTTACCCTCTGCTTGTTGTATCATCGTGCCATTTAATTAAACTCAACCAATTTGAACCTTTTCGGAGACTCCATTAGTCTCTTCATTCTAAGCTCCTCTCCTGGGCGCGAGAACATCGAATACTTCTAATAGTTCCCAACCCTAGATATATTGCTGCTTGCACAGATTTCCTGTTTTCCAGTTTAAAACCTTCTTCTCCGCGGTTACTCTTTAACCAGGTTTATAAACTCCTTTCCATATACTTTATTAAATGTAGCCTACTTCACTTGCTTTATTTATTTATTTAGGCTAAACCTGGTTCAAGACTAACCGCCTTTACGGGACGCTCTAATAAGTAAAGCGAACGCACCAGCAAGGAGACGACACTTCACCTGGCCTATTGGTTGAGGGATTTTGAAATGCTTGTTGCACAGAAAAAATCCAAGCGCAGAGCAGAAATCTGAGAGCAGACATTTGACGAGAGCACAGAAGCAGCCTGAGTGCGAGGAGAAGGTTTTAAACTGGAAAACAGGAAATCTGTGAAAGCAGCAATATATCTGAGTGCAAGTATAGTTTGAGCAGAAGCAGAGCAAATCTAAGCGCAAGGACAGGCTTTGACTGAAAGACATACAAAATCTGAATGTGAAATCAATAAATGATGCTCTCAAATTGAAAGAACACGCTCTTGAATAAAGATAGGGAATAACCTCCATAAATACTGTTTTCACGCCGGGTATTTATGCACTGGTGGGCCATGTTAACAATACCGTGTAACTGTCACGTTTGAAGGGACAAAATCGTAACATCTTCTCGTCGATCCAGCGTGGTAAATCGTCACATGTTCACGTCTTGCCGTGATACCGGGTTGTGAGTAACAGGAGTTTCAGAGCACCCAACAGTGCCTCCAAATCTCCACTTTTCCTAGCATGTCCCCTGAATTGAACTCAAGGTGCTTTACATTCATTTGTAGAAATTAATTCAAACATAACTGTGACGACCCCTGCCTTATTCTCTCCTGTTGTGTGTGCATGGCCCTTTCCCTTCCTCCCTATCAGCGCTGATTGAGGGCACCTGGCCGCCGGTACCGGAGGAGTGAAAGGCTCGAGCCAGAGTCTTGTTAGCTCTCTCGGTTGGAGGATCTATTTTTGACAAATATAGAGACTGGTAAAGAAACAAATATTCAACTATCATCTTTTTTTCATCCAACAAAAGATGTAAACATATATGTAAGACATCACAATTCTACCTGTCAATGCAGTATGATTATGCTAAAATTCAGAAAGTGCAAAAAATAATAAAAAAAGGATTTTAAAAAGCCTTGGAGAAGACATTGAACCTAATTATTTTACAAAGCGTACACCTCGTAACCTTCCATGCTCTTCATAATAGTAGTTCATTATGTACGTTTCTGCACTGTGACTTCTTCACTGTTAACTGGCCTCAACATTTGAACAAATCTAAGATGGAATACTTATTTCATCTTCTCACTGTTCATTCATCTGGTAGAATCATAATGCTTCAGAAGTGTTTTCTTCAGGTTGAAACACTTTTGTACCTATTCCTGCAACATTTAGAGAAACATGTACATCAGTTCATGTTCTCTACCTTTATAGAATTAGCTTTGCTTTCACTCCAAAACCACAAAGTATGCCTCTGAAAGGCCACAGGAAGCCTCTGTGAAGTCCATCCAGAAAAATAAAGCTCCTGTTCTCACGGTCTCCCCTCAAAGACGTTCCTAGTGCAGCAGTCATTTGTCATCGTTTCAATGAAAAGCACCAACAGTAGTTGTGTGAGGAATAAAAAGGCAGCATAAGATATGTATAAGATCTGTATTGCATATATCACGTTACAAGTTCTACAGTCTACACGACAGCTCAGAACTTACAATTGGGATGATTTTGCCACACAGGACCTTTACAGCTTTTGATTTACATCTCCTTCTACACACACATCCGAAAGTTTTATTTAGTTTTATTTTTTGCCATCCCTGACTTAATTTTGCCCCCCTTTCTCACAATTGTCCTCAGGCTTGCATCCTTGCGTTCTACGAAGGCTTTCTGTCTCATCATCAGAGATGGGGTCGTTACTGAAAAAAAGTAATATATTACATATTACATATTACTTTAAAATAATAATATATTACACTACTTCGTTACTCTCTACATAAAGTAACTCGTTACTTTACTCGTTACTTTACTCGCAGGGCCGGCCCGCCCCTCCCTGCAGGCAGATCACGCAGACTGCTAAAGTTTCAAATGTTCTCTTTAGTTCAGTTTCCATTGTCGCATAAGACTGATCCAGATAGCTCTGACTATGGCTGTCCTCTGTCTCCTGCTATCTGTATTTTGCGCAGTATATCTCTGAACGATGCGATGGTGATTCCACTGTGCAAATGGGCAACATTACCTCTACTATGAAGGATGCTACAAGCCTGTCCATCTCTGCTTTGGTTACCGGTCCTCCAAATTCTTGCGGCGGCGCACTCACAACATCCTCACTCTGGGTTCGGGGGTCCTTAGCTATTAGCTTCACCTTAGCATGTGTTCTTTGCAGGTGTTTGTTGAGGTTTGACGTGGTGTTTGCAGCAGTGGATAACAGCTTCTGGCCTGGACACAGTTTGCACCTCACCGTCACATTCCTGTCTATTCTTCGGACAAACTCAAAATAATGGGCATACCTCCACCCCTCGAAAGTTATCGCTGACTCTGCCATGTTTATGCAGCACTGCACGGAGATGTGGACGCGCAAGTCGCGCAGATTACGTACATATAAACCTGCGGCGGAAACCCCTCTTGTCTGTCAGTGTGATTATGACTGATTTTATAAAAGTAACGAAGTAACGCGTGTCGGGGCAATGTTAGTAACTGTAGTGTGATTACTGAATTATAAAAGTAACGCGTTACACTACTCCGTTACCGACAAAAGTAATATTATTACAGTAACGCGTTACTTTGTAACGCGTTACACCCAACTCTGCTCATCATATGTCCCAAAATCTGCAGCTGCTACACTACAGTATGGCTCTCAATTCTATTGTTAAAGGTAAAAGTAAAAAAACAGAAGGCTCGTTAATGAAAAAGACAACATAATAAATGTTTCCAACCGTTTTACCTGATGTTGCCAAAAAACAGGTCGTTTTAAAGTCACTTCAAGACGTGTTTTTGTTTTTATACAATCAAAGACACGACTCTTCCACAGTGCTGCCTCCCATTTCTCCTTCACAAAAGTTGTGTGGAAGCAGGGCTGACTGTATATGCTTGTGGCTTATTTTCTAGGTGTTATGTGTTGTTGTTCATCATTGCAATCTTGGGAAGAGAAGCGGGTCTTTGGGGAAAAAAAACCCGGGGGGAGAGAGCGATCTCAGTCCTCGCGGATAAGTTCAAACTCGGTCTGTAACTCCACCAATCACTGCATGAAGTGGCCATAATTGTCAATTTCTCTGTGTAAGCAATGACATGTAGAGATGCAGACCCTGTAAGATGTTCTAACACTGTTATGCAAACTTCTTTCTAAAGCTGGACACTTTAACTTCCGGCCACACACCTGTCAATGACTGCACAGCATTTATTGTTTTAACCTTCAATTGGAAAGTTCTTAAATGTTGATTTAAAAAAATGAAACATCTCCCAGATTTTAAGTTTGTCTGACCTTCACCACAGGCCGCTCCAGTGATGGGACTGAGATCAGAGTTTAGCTACATGTCTGTCGTCCCCCCCCCCATCACACACACACACACACACACACACACACACTGCAGCCAGGGGACTGAACCTCTCCAAACTCTGTAAGGTCAGAAGATGGCTGTTGCCCTGCCCTGGGGCTCTGCATGGGAAGGTCACACACACACACAAACACAAACACACACACACACACACACACACGCACACACACGCACGCACAGTTCATTGGCGCTGGTTGAAACAGGAAAACAAACGTGTGTAAGATATGACTCGAAACATCGATACAGGGTAAATACAATAAGATCTGTATTGCATATATCACATTACAAGTTCTACAGTCTACACGACAGCTCAGAACTTGAAATCGGGATGATTTTGCCACACAGGACCTTTACAGCTTTTGATTTACATCTCCTTCTACACACACATCGGAAAGTTTTATTTAGTTTTATTTTTTTCCATCCCTGACTTCATTTTGCCCGCCTTTCTCACACTTCTCCTCAGGCTTGCATCCTCGCGTTCTACGAAGGCTTTCTGTCTCATCATATGTCCCAAAATCTGCTGCTGCTACACTACAGTATGGCTCTCAATTCTGTTGTTAAAGGTAAAAGTAAAAAAACAGGAGGCTCGTTAATGAAAAAGACAACAACCGTTTTACCTGATGTTGCCAAAAAACAGGTCGTTTTAAAGTCACTTCAAGACCTGTTTTTGTTTTTATACAATCAAAGACACGACTCTTCCACAGTGCACACCACTTCCCATTTCTCCTTCACAAAAGTTTTGTGGAAGCAGGGCTGACTGTACATGCTTGTGGCCTACTTTCTAGGTGTTATGTGTTGTTGTTCATCATTGCAATCTTGGGAAGAGGAGCGGGTCTTTGGGGAAAAAACCCCCGGGGGGAGAGAGTGATCTCAGTCCCCGCGGATCGAGAACAGATAACTCTCTGAGGAGTAAGGTAGTGTTATTAAGGCCGAACACACACACACACACACACACACACACACACACACACACACACA
>CALSBW010023680.1:512-20243 GCA_943590975.1 Lindbergichthys nudifrons | reverse complement strand
GTATTGTTCCGCACGGACATTTTAGTGAACCAGACCAGCTGTTTCCGCCGGTCTTCACTTCCCGGGTATGAAGTTGTTTACATGTGTGTTCAGATGCTAAATAAAAGTTTAGCTTGTACTTTTGATACCCCGCCTCTGACTCCCGTCTCTCGGCACCACAACATCCAGTTTACTGTATCGAAGTTGATTTCACATGAGCGATGTCGAACATTGAAAAGCTGGTCCAACCTGATCTGTAAAGTGATCTAACTAAGTGCTATTCATATTCTTGACGGGAAGTGCAGTGTAAATGGGGGGCTTATATGCATTTGAAAAGCAATATAAATCACACAGTTAGTATACTTTAGTTAGTAGGCTTTAAAAGCACAACACCGTACGGCAACCCAACTAGGACATTTGACACAGTGGCTTTTGGCAAAGCACACAAAGATAACAAAAAAAACCGAGAGAGATGAGTTATTGTTATTACAACGTGACTTCACTATTATTTAACAACTATTTTAATTGGGTTCTTTTATTTGGGGGACAATCATTAACACTTAGATTGTTATGATATCGTAAGCATCGTCAGTGATTGACTTGAACACTGAGAATGTATTTATTAACTTCAGTCAGACATTTGAAATATTTGAAATCAGATGAAAACAAACTGTAACGGACCCTGCCGTGTTATCTATGATTACTATGCCTTACTGTACATTCATAATTTCAGCCGGAGGGAGGTGGGCGGCACTGCTGGAGGAGCAGATTGCGAGTGAGGTGCCTGTTCTAAACGAACTATTACAGCTGTTATAAAGCAATAAATAAAAAGTCATGAAAGAGATAAGGAGGAGAAAAGGTTTAACATTGAAGACAGAGGGACGGCGGTCCCCCAATCTACACAGCGGGAGAAAGAATATCATAAAGCAGATCGGAGGAGACATCACGATCTTCCCACATTAGTGCAATTCACCTATACTTAACCCCAAATAAAAGAACCCAATAAAAACAGTTGTTAAATAATAGTGAAGTCACGTTGTAATAATAACATCTCTCGGTTTGAGTGTTCTTTTTCTGCTTTGCCTAAAGCCACTGTGTCTGTCTAGTGACTATTTCTCTTAGCGGATGCATGTCAATTTAAATCAATACATAAAACTATTTTTTAAATCAATAAAAACATTTTCTAAATCCATAAAAGCATTTCAATCAATATTGGGAGTCATGTCGTTACTTTGTTGAGAATGTGGCCATGTAATAAGCGGGATAATTTGCAGCGACTTGGTCATTGTGGGGAAAAAGAACACCCATCCTGATCGTTTCAATGAAGTTGAATACAGAATATTCATATTTGTCAGTGATTTCATGTCAATTCGGCGAACATAAACATAAATGATCGTGGTGAAGATGATGATTAAATTAGGATTAAAAATCGAGAGCCGGCTGCATTTCCTCTCGTTCGTTTTTTTCGACTAAACAACATTATTTTGTTAAATAACAACATGGTGATGTTTTGTAAATGATTACATGTCTTATTTAGCACAGACTTTGATCCTATCCGTGACATATGGATCTTAACAAAGATCCGCTATACATTAGTACCAGACATACTGTACATCCAGCGTAATGTATCGAAGTTGATTTCACATGAGCTCCAGTGTGGAACCCCACTGCACCTCCTGGTGGATCAATGATCCATTGCAGCTGGCTTCACAATAATTACATTTATCTATCACGGGGGCGGTATCAACTCTGACTGGGGGCCGGCTCTTCATCACGGGCCGATCACGGGCCGATCACGGACCAATCACGGACCAATCACGACCCTCGCGTTTCAAACAGTCTGAAATAAGACGCTCCATCTGTATAATCACTAAAATATTGTTTTAATGTCCATGTCCACATCCATTTATTAATCAAACTGTGATCACTGGCGCCTCTGGAAGAGTCTGATGTGTGTTGGTGGTTTCCCCATTAATTCAAACTGATGATGTACGACAGGGCTATTCAATTAGTTTGGAATGGGGCCGGTTGATGAAAATGATCCAAAGCAAGGGGCCGGGAAAAAGATGGCTTGAAATATGAGCAATCATATTAAGAGATTCAGATACAGTAAATACTACAACAGCATAGTGGAGTGCATATATTGTGTTTAATTAAATCAAACAACATAGCCCCAAGGCCTTTATAGATCTAAATGGCAAGTTCAGAACTCAGTAGGCCTACATGTGAAGCTAATTTAACCATCAACATCATTTCATTTGATTTAATTTAGGTGAAATGATCTAATCATTCACGCAGAGATGCAATCAATGACAGGAGTTGTCACTACAGTATAGTAGGTGGGTTCGAAACCCGAGCCCGTCGAAGTTTTCAGGCATTGTCTACCCCTCTACTGTATCTCTCAATCTAACACCCTCTCTGGAATAAAGGCACTCTAGCACCAAAAAAAATCTTAAAAAATAAATAAATTACTTTTTAACATTATACTCAAAGGGCCAGTAAATAACACCCCGGGGCCGGATTTGGCCCGCGGGCCGCCAATTGAATAGCCCTGATGTACGATGTAACGGACGAAGAGTCAGGGGTCAAGAGGTTATTTTAGGGTCACAGGGTCGTTCAAGGTCAAATGCACCCGTACAGCTAATACAGTTCCCACGCAGACAATCACTGTTTATTACAATGACAAGATGGAGAGAAACCTGAAAACATAATCTAAATTATTTTCTATATGAAGGAAAAATATCAGAAGTCTCCTCAAGAAACATTTGAATAATTCTGTCTAGTAGATTTCTCCCTGAATCCACTAAAGGTTAGCAACACCTCATGAGCATATTTAAACATTACATGTCAGAAAACATGTTGTATAAATAAAGTAATATTCAAAAGAACCAGCCAATCACAGCACAGTGAGACCAGCCAATCACAGCGCTGGTATATAAAGACATATATTTCTTTAGAAAATATGATTTTTGTATTTTATATTTATGTTTCTCCTCTATGCAACAACACACCAAAACAAATTCCTTGCAATGTGTAAAAATGGGCAATAAACCGGATCCTGAATCTGATATTATAAGTACATTTTTTAAGGTAAATTAAACTTTGGAAGATTTCCGATTATCAAATCTATCTTGATTGTTTGTTTGTTCTTTAATCAGAATATACCGTCAGTTCATCCTGTTTTCACTTCCTGTTTGACATCGGAGTCTCCTGATGGAGGGAAGAAGGGACAGAGAAAGATGAATAAAATATGAAAAGAGAGAAACAGAGCTGAGACAAGACGGAATTTAAAAGTATTTTTCGTTTTAAGATGAAACTTTAATGTAGAATATCTTGATGAATGGAGGATATGGTTTCAATACTCACATCTCTTCTGTTTCTTGGCTCTGATCGTCTGGTCATTGATCCTGTAGAGATTAACACAACCCTTGTTCTTTGAGTCAGCTTCAGAGTCCTGACTGATCTCATGCTTTACATTCCATCATATCTTCTCTGCAAACACTACGACTGACTGGCACAGCTCTCAGCTAACAGGAAATAACTGCTCATTAGTCTAGAAACAAAACACATGACAGGAGAACCAAGCAGACTCACTCCTCTGTAAATTCCTGTATATCCGTTAAAAAGTTGCTTACATACTAAAATATGTTGCATTGTAAGCTCACATTATAATGTTTGTGAATGTATGAGAAAAAATAATAACAAAACTGTAGTGATTGGTAGGATGATGAGTTGTGCTAAGCTAGGCTACGTCTGGAAGGAAGAACTGGAGGGATTACTCAGTGTGAAACACATCAACCCCCCAACACAAAACTGCTGAAGCAGCAGAGAGTCAACCCCTTACTAACCTGAGAGTCTCCAGTCTGCAGTTTGGACTCTCCAGAAGATATCTCAGCAGCTTCACTCCTGAACCCTGCATGTAGTTCTGACTCAGGTCCAGATCTCTCAGATGGGAGGGGTTGGACGTCAGAGCTGAGGCCAGAGCAGAACAGCTGATACCTGACAACTTGCAACCCCTCAGACTGAATAAAGAAAACATGATATAAGTTTAAACTATTCAGTCAGTATCAGCATCATGGAGGTTCATGGAAATGTTGGAAAAGGCAAATACTGAATATAACCTTTATTATTTGATAGTTTTAATAGAAACATTCACACCTTTGTCTTTTATATAAATTATTAAGAACATGATGGAGAATGTAAGACGAATTTCAGGTGTTTAAGAGGTTCAGAGTGAATTATACAGTGAAGGATTTTTCTTGTTATATTTAAATGTATAGATCAACATGGCTCTGCCACAGTCAGTAAACTAAACAAGAGAAGAAGAAGAAAGTATACTTTAGCTTTAAGATACTCAGTGAGGATCAGAGTAATATCAGCCTGATGTCTGCAGTTCAGAGTCAACACAACTCTCTTAATCTCAGCACAGAAGTAAACGAAGGAGAACTGACCTGAGAGTCTGCAGTCTGCAGTCTGGACTCTCCAGAAGATCTCTCAGCAGCTTCACTCCTGAATCCTGCAGATTGTTGTCACTCAGGTCCAGATCTCTCAGATGGGAGGGGTTGGACTTCAGAGCTGAGACCAGAGCAGCACAGCTGATCTCTGACAACCAGCAGCCCCTAAGTCTGAATAAAGAAAACATGATGTAAGTTTCAAGGTTTAAAAATCTGTTCAGAGTTGAACAAGGTTTAGATGTCAGAGTCAAGAAAGATGTAGATCCATGATAATCCAAGCTCAAACTCTGCAGCAGTTTTTCTCTGTCATCAGATGTTTAACAACTCCTTCATCTCCCTCACATCTCATCAGTACTGAGAGCATCTTCACCGACTCATGGAGCACAGTGTGAGTCTGTGGAAGCTCAAACACTGTCCGTCCCACATTTACCCTCTCTTTGTTATTCTGATAAATACTCAACCATTTGGAAAAACAGAATACAAATGTTTTTGAACTTCTTTGTTCTCAGGCTAATTCTTAAAAAATTATAAATAAAAAATACAAATACATGAACTACATTAAGTGAACTGACCTGAGAGTCTCCAGTCTGCAGTCTGGACTCTCCAGAAGATCACTCAGGAGCTTCACTCCTGAACCCTTCAGATGGTTGTCACCCAGGTCCAGATCTCTCAAATGGGAGGGGCTGGACTTCAGAGCTGAGACTAGAGAAGCACAGCTGATCTCTGACAACCAGCATTTCCTCAGACTGAATAAAGAAAACATTATGTAAGTTTAAACTATTCAGTCAGTATCAGCATCATGGAGCTTAATAAAATGTTTGGAAAAGGCAAATACTGAATATAACCTTTATTGTTTGATAGTTTTAATAGAAACATTTATGAATTTGTCTTTTATATAATTTAATAAAAACATGATGGAGACTGTAAAATGAATTTCAGGTGTTTAAGGTCGCATTCACACTTATAGTCCGCTTCTCTGGTGCGCACCAGACGACTTGTTACATTGTTTCATTTTTCAGAAGGTTCGGTTTGCGTTCACACGGCAAAACTCAAACGGATTATAAACTTTAAACACAAGTCATGTGCACGGAAATGCTGTTGAAATTGATCAGATATTAAGGGGGTACAAACGCAAATCCCGGCAATTTCTACCCGGAGCCTCCGCCATTAAGCATCGGCAGATTATTCTCATGCTGCTGCTGTTAATCTGGAGATCAACAGACTCTAACACATATAATGAAAGATGTTTAGCAGTAAGGAGGAGGTTTCACCGACGACAGGTGGCTCTGACTTTTATGTATAGTTGACAGAGCTTTTTTACTTTACACGACACTGTCCAACACTTCATTCTGCTTCACTCTTTTGCTAAAGATTTTGAAGACATCCGCGTTCTTGTGACGCATAAATACTATGCTTCCTATGTTTTGGTGCGGACTGCGTTCACCCCAGAGATGAACCGCTCTAGAGTTCACTTGCAAGTGGTCCGAGACCACCTCTTTTAACCTGTTAAGCTCTGAGCCTGTTTTTCAGGTCTCAGGCTCGAAAATGACATTCCCAGAACAAATGACCATATCTTCCCTTCTAAAAGGGTTAAATTAATCATCTTTATTCTCAAAGTAATGATAAACCTGTGAGTTGGATGTAGAAAAGTCATAATCAATATAGATCTTTTTTATTTTAAAGAAAATTCAGATTGAACATAGTAAAAAACTGTAAATTATAGTGTTAACATTTTTTACTTATAGTGAAAACTACCCTTGGATGATGGGTTAGTAGACTAAAAGCTTTAGGAATCCTCTGTAGCTATGTTAGTTTGACAATAAAGAACCTTGAACCTTGAACCTTGAATAATAAGTACCCTGTATCAAGATTGATGCAAAACAAGTGAAATTTGACATTTTTAGAGAGATTTGGCAAAAGAAAAACACTTCTGGGGTCATTTGGGTGGATTTGACCTATCTCTGGCCCCCCTCGGTCGATTTTGATGATTGACATCTCTTTTTAACCGTCAGAGCCAATAGTCGCGTTCACACCGGAGTACTTTTCACCGTACTTTTCGCGTTTAGTTCCGTTAGTACCCCTTATGTCGCGTTCACACCAAAAATCGTACTTAATCTCGGGAACTTTTACCCCCATTTTTAGAGCCCGCTGAGAGATCGTACTTTCCTGTGGGTGAAAAGTACCCCAGTGCTGATTGGCTGGGCGAATTGCAAACCACGCCTCGTACAACTGTGAAAATGTTGTGTAAAGCCGCCATTGTTTTTCCTCGCTACAAAAACCCAGCGCACCGACGGAGAGTAGTTTGTTTTTGAAAGCAGTTATGGCAAGCATCAAGAAATGATGAGGAGGTGTCGGCGCTTCTGGAGATCTACGCCGAGGACGCGACCCAGGGAATGCTACTGAAGCCAGTTCAGTAGCTTTCACTCGACCTGGGAATCGTGCACAGCCCCACGGCACACCGGCTAAAAATAAAGAAACTCAGGCAGGACTACAAACAGCGGATTCAGTGGCCAACGATGACGACCACGACGAAGGTAAAATCAACTACATGCACTGGGGTTTTAATCTGCACAATAATGGTCTCAGATGTACTTTTATTTGCTCAGTAGACCAAGCTAGCCATGCTAGGCTGAATAGGCTAACACCGGCCCCGAGCTAGCTACATCTAGCTAGCTAGATATTCTCGGCCGCTATGAAAACGTTTTGACTTGTGAATAACTGTGCAGTGTTTCTGTAATTTGCTTCACTAACTCATGGCACTAATCGTCTGTTTCAGGCGAGGATGGACAACTCTCAGGATTGGAAACAAGCGAGCTTTGCATTCTAGATCACAGCGCTTGGTCGTCCCCCTTACCAGCAACCAAACGCAAAGGTACACACACTGTAACTTTGTCTTGAAAGAACGTTACGCATCAAACTGATGTTCACAATCATGTTTATTTCCTTCTTGGTACAATTATGAAACAGCGTGACACATGACTTCCGGTAAGAAAACTTGCCTCAACAACATTAAACAAAGTTCAAGCATACATGAAGCACTCTTCAAAAAGGAACAATCCTCCGAGTTTGAACCTCTTAAATCGCTGCATAGCCGATTTATTTGGACTGGATTATCCCAGAGAGGCTAAACATTCTTTATAACACAGTTTCAGATTTGTGTAACCTTAATTCTATTTGTGAAAATACAAAAAAGAGAGATTTCAGTGCTTTTTCGCATCCTGGCCACATTAGACCAGGTCCTGATCTAAAACCACTATACCTAGACTCATCAAATCTGGACTGGATTATCCCAGAGGGTCTAAACATTCTTTATAACACAGTTTCAGATTTGTGAAACCTTAATTCTATTTGTGAAAATACAAAAAACACATTCCTAGTATGTTGTAAAACTACATGGCGACTAAACAGATCTTGTATCTTGCTTATTTTCCCTCTTAGGAAAGCGGACACGGGATGCGAATTTCTTTGACACCGTCCAGGCGTTGGAGGACCGGCGTGCCGTGGTGAAAGAGTCGATGCACGGGGATCAGGTGGTGCTGTTCACCAAGGCCCAGGAAACGGAGGACAAGATGCTCACCAGTTCATTTTATATTATTGTTATTACCGTTATTATATAGTCTTGATACAACTGACACTTTATTTGATATTGATAATGTTAATTTACATGTACAACTTCTATTTTATTTACATTAAAAATGTGAACTTCTATTTACTGTTAAACAGATCCTGTATCTTGCTTATTTCTTCTGACACTTTATCTTTAGTGACCTGTGTAGCATCCTATACATCACATGGAAGTGATTATTCTGATACCATCATGTTTCATCGGTTATAAACTGGCAACGCTTTATTTGTCATTTATTTATCATCAATGTTGCAACCTTGTGGAGGAATGGCAGGGGCACATACACAAATATGATCATTTATATCATTTTAAATATTATTTGACCTAAAACTAAATGTTTTTATGATTGTCCTCTGAGGAGGACATGGGGATTTGCAAACTTTTAATTCCCCCCCCCATTTTACACAACACAAAATGGAGTCCACTATGGGCCGAAACTAACATGTATGTTTCCATAGTGTTTATGGCAGACGGATGCAGTGGGTCTCAGGAAGATATATAATAAATAATAAAGGTGGGTTTGCTGCAGAGCCTATTTACTGTGCATACAACACACCTGGCACAGTTTATTGTTATTATATTGCCACACTGTACACTATTGTAATGTTGCCTGTCTTGACTGGAAAATAAAAGAGAAACAAAAGCACTGTACAAAAGATCAGCTTTATTGTCAAAATGTTTACAATGTACAATTTACACGCTGTTCAGATGCCTCATAAGGGCTGTGGCGTGTCTTGCCCCCCAGCCTCGGCAATGGCTGGCCCATCAAGCTGGGTCACCGGTAAGGCAGTCCATTTGTCCCTGTACTCATCATTACTTTCACAAAGGTTATGTAATATGCAACATGCTGCCAACTGGATTTTGATCTTGTCCATCTTGCAGTCGTTTCTTTTCATCAAGCACCGCCACCTGCCCTTCAGTCTGCCAAAAGCGTTCTCCACCACCACTCGTGCTCGGCTTGTTTTGTTATTGTACGCAAGTTGCTCAGGCTGCATTAACTCAGTTACAAAGCTGTATAACATGAGCACAAACAGCACAACTTCAGTCGACTCCATCTCCATCATGTCTGAGGTCGGAAGGTAAACAGCAGACGCCTAATGTACAGCGAGTGGGTGGGCGTCGCAGTATACGCGGGGAGTTTTTCTTCTTCTTCTTCTCTTGTTTTGCAGCGGATTGCAAACAACTTTAAGGTGCATACCGCCACCTACTGTACTCGCCGTGAAGTGGTTTGTGGCCTGCCAGTAAAGCCAAAGCAGAAGAAGAAGAAGTGACGTCAGCGGCTCATTTGCGTAATCTTCCCTCAGGGAAAAGTACTCCAGTGTGAACGCGATCTGTACTAAGTGCCCTGGGGTAAAAAGCGCAGGGGCTCTTAGTGCCGGAACTAAGTACAGGAAAGTACTTGGTGTGAACGCGGCTAATGGAATCGAGGGAAAGTTCCACATACACACACAGGTTACCAAATAAGGAGTGAGAGTGACGCGTAGAAAAACCGGAAGCTGCTCTAACCTCTGGTGGCTACCATTAGCAGCTAATTTTTAGTCTCCAATTTTTGCATAAAAATTGAATTATGGATTATCAATATTTTTTTCGAAGTGACAGACACATTGGATTAACCTATGGATTAACCTTCAGCCGCGTTTTTTCTCGTTTTAATGCCATTGAACACGACTTTTGATCAGAATAACAGCTAAGGTGAGCATATCTCAGTGTGCAGTTCAGCACCGTAGTCAAGACCTGCTTTTTTAAAATACGACTATTGGCCAAGACCAAGTCGTTTTTATCTTTTAAAGACCTAGAAAGGGTTATTAATGCCTTTGTTACCTCGAGACTGGATTACTGCAACGCTCTGTATGTGGGTATGGACCAGGCCTCCATTAGACGCCTGCAGCTAGTTCAGAACGCAGCTGCACGTCTTCTCACTGGCCACAAAAAGCGTGACCACATCACCCCAATTCTGGCCTCACTACACTGGCTTCCAGTTCGGTTCAGAATTGATTTTAAACTCCTTTTATTTGTTTTCAAAGCCCTAAATGGGCTGGCTCCGGCCTATATAGCTGAACTCCTCCAGCGCTACACCCCAGCCAGAGCTTTAAGGTCTGCTGACCAGCTGCTGCTGGTAGTGCCCAAGACCAGGCTCAAAACCCGAGGGCACCGAGCATTCGCAGCAGCGGGCCCTAGGCTCTGGAACACTCTGCCCCTCCATGTGAGGTCGGCCCAGACCCTAGGGGTTTTTAAATCTACACTTAAGACACACTTCTTCTCCCTGGCCTTCTAGCCTTTTCTTATCAAGCTTCACTTTTGTGGAATCAGCTTCCAGTTTGTGTTCGGGCGGCCAACAGCCTATCCGTTTTGGGAGTGCACTTAGGACCTTCCTTTTTGGTGAAGCTTATGGTTGATAGAATAGTCTAATGAGAGTGCATTGACGTAGATACGCTGTGCCTCTTCACCTACATTTTGGTTCTTGCTCTTTCACTTAAATCCTAAAAACTTGGATCTTATATTTAAAACTAAGGTTATTACTACTACTCATTCTTCTAAATCTTGTCTCTCTCTACTTCTCATACTCTCTACTCCTGTAATCTATTTTTTCTATTTTCTCTTTATCCAAAAATCTTTTCCCTCTCTGACCTCTTGAGGTTTTACACGTCATGTGTTGTCTGTATTTGCTTCCCCTGTCACGAGGTCTGATTACTCAGTGATGATACTTATATTTCTATAATCTGTGGAATCTCAGGATGTTAGCTAAGCCTGTTTGTGCAGAAGTATATCGATCGGTATAGCTAGAGTTCTGTAATAACGGCATTATGATTTTTTCGCTCAGGGCAGGCACTCAGCGTTAGTCTTGTGTTTTTTTTTGCTAAAAATGGTTCATATCATCAGTTAGCTGAGTTTCTTCCTGTTACATGGATATGAAACATTCATAGTTTATTCAATATTAAGAAGCCCTCAGACGCTGTTTTCCTGCAGATGATGCGTTTTTCCGCCCGGGGGCGGGCCGATGGGGTTAGACAGGTTAAGCCTGTGGGTGTGCAACCTTCTTCTCCAGCCAGCCAGGAGGAGAGGCTGGATTTGGCTATGCCCGGCAGTGGTCCAACAGTTCCCCCAAGGGCCCCAACCGATAAGGGACTCTATGTCGCTATTGAGACCCCTGACGCCAAGATCAAAAGCTATATTATAGCAACCGGTCTATGTAGGCCTACCGGCCCATTCCCCAGAGACTAACATCAAGGAAACAGGTTTAATCCTCTTCTTAGTTCGCTGTGGTGGTCTGAGGCCAGGGCAGGCTGTTGTTGATAGCCTATACATGTGGCGCTTCTGAGTGGTTGTGTATGTCCGTGTGTGTGTGAGCGCATCAGCGTGCGCTTATGTTTGGGGCGATCGGGGGGGGGGGGGGGGGGCCCAAAACAATATTTGCACCGGGGCCAATCACAACCCTGTTACGCCACTGGTCTGAGGGCTTCTTAATATTTAAAAACCTATGAATGTGTCATACTCAACTAACGAGAAGGAACTCAGCTACCTGACGATACGAACCATTTTTACCGAAACAAGACACAAGTCTCATAATAAGCGTCTAAATGAGCCCTGAGCAAAAAAATGCTATCGCACTTAGCACAGAACTCACAGCTTAAATAACCGTATTACTTATCGTATCTGCAAAAACAAGATATCGATTAGCAAGCTGAGATTCCACAGATTCCAGAAATATTAGTATCATCACCGAGCGATCCGAACTCGCGACGGAGGAAGCGAAAACAGACATCACAACATGTAGCTTCACGGAGGAAGCTTCTTACTTTAGCTGTTGTTCTAATCAAAATGTGTGTTCAATGGCATCAAAACGATAAAAACGCTGCTGAAGGTTAATCCAATGTGTCTGTGTCACTTTGAAATGATTTCTGATAATCCATCTTCATATTTACTAGTTTGAGCCTAGGTTTCAGTTTTCAGAGCATAACATTGCGTTCGACTGCGTGCGCATAGCTCTCACTTGTCAATGGTAACGTGTGTGTGTATGTGGAACTTCCCCTTAGATTCTATTGGCTCTAACGGTTCAAAAGAGGTGTCAATCACCAAAATCGACCAATGGGTTCCAGAGAAACGGCAAATACAACGCAAATTTAAAGAGCAACATGGCTCTACCACAGTCAGTGAAATAAACCACAGAACAAGAAAGCAGACGTTAGCATTAAGATACTCAGTGTGGATCATAGTAATATCAGCCTGATGTCTTCAGCTCAGAGTCATCACAACTCTAGAGATGGAGAACTGACCTGAGAGTCTCCAGTCTGCAGTCTGGACTCTCCAGAAGATCTCTCAGCAGCTCCACTCCTGAATCCTGCAGATCGTTGTAACTCAGGTCCAGATCCCTCATATGGGAGGGGTTGGACTTCAGAGCTGAGACCAGAGCAGCACAGCTGATCTTTGACAACCTGCAGCCAATCAGTCTGAATAAAGAAAACATGATGTAAGTTTCAAGGTTTAATAATCTGTTCAGAGCTGAAGAAAGTTTAGATGTCAGAGTGAAGAAAGATGTAGTTCCATGATTATCCAAGGTTTAACTATATGGGTGATGCTGGCGAAGTCTATAAGGACTTGGTTTAAGAACTGGAATGTCACCGGTTCAATTATCCAAAATACCTAGTGCTACCGAGGTGTCCCAGAGCAAGGCACCATTCCCTACACTCCCCCCCCGGGCGCAGTGCGCTTTGGCAGCCTACTGCTCCTAACACTGGGATGGGTCAAATGCAGAATGTAAATTTCCCCTCTGTGGTTTGATTAAGGGTTCCTTCTTCTCTTCTTCTATACTCTATGAAGTACAGTCAGTGAACTGACCTGAGAGACTGCAGTCTGCAGTTTGGACTCTTTAGTCCAGAACTCAGCAGCTTCACTCCTGAATCCTTCAGACCGTTCTCACTCAGGTCCAGATCTCTCAGATGGGAGGGGTCTGACTTCAGAGCTGAGGCCAGAGCAGCACAGCTGATCTCTGAGAGTCCAAAGCCAGTAAAACTGTCATGACAGATATAACAGAGTGAGTTATTTACAAAAAGATGTAACATCATATTAACTTCATGCATTTGATGAAAACATTAGACCCACCAGGTTCTGATAACATTCACTGTTAGTCCACTTTATATATTATTGAGTTTTTTATGTTCATTTTCAGCCTGACAGATCTTACTTTACACTCTTGAGCATTGTGGTAAAACAGATCGGGTATAATGATGACGAAACTACAATACTGTTATAATAACTTAAATGCATTCACTGTAACTGTAAAATACTGCTGTTGTGATCAAATGCTGCTTTGATAAAACCCCAACCAAAGTGCTCCATTTGATGACATAACCAAAAGGAATATGAAGAAAATAAAAAACACCAACGTTTAAATAATAATAAACAAAATAACATTCATTTTATTTTTGCTCTCACAGTTTGTGTTTATTTAAAGAAGTAAACTTCTGATCTACACTCATTTATGAAGTTAATCACATGTGGACATACTTGGCCTTTCTGCAGTTCCTCACAGCTGGAATCAGTCTCAGTCGTCCCTCCTCTGATGTGTTGTACTTCTTCAGGTCCAACTCATCCAGAACCTCTTCTGACATCTGCAGCATGTGGGCCAGAGCAGAGCAGTGGATCTCAGTGAGTTCCTTCTCTGATCTGTTCCCTGACTTCAGGAACTCTGTGATCTCCTGGTGTACTGAGTGGTCGTTCATCTCTGTCAGACAGTGGAAGATGTTGATGCTCCTGTCAGGAGAGATTTTATCACTGCTCATCTCCTTCAGGTTCTTGATGGCTCTTTGGATGATTTCTGGACGGTTGTCTGTGCAACCCAGCTGGCTTCTGAATAGTTTCTGGATAATATCTGGACGGTTGTCTGTGCGACCCAGCAGGCCTCCTAAGAGACTCTGGTTGGACTCCAGAGAGAGGCCGTGGAGAAAGCGGACAAACAGGTCCAGGTGGCCATTTTTACTTCTAAGGGATTTCTGCATGGCTTTCTTCAGGAAGACATCCAGTGATGGGTAATCCTGATCTCTCTTTAGGAAGTCCTTCAGTACCGCTGTGTTCCTGTTGGTGTAACAGTGCAACATGTAGACTGCAGCCAGAAACTCCTGAATGCTCAGATGAACGAAGCAGTAGACTGTTTTCTGGAAGATCACACTCTCTCTTTTGAAGATCTCTGTGCAAACTCCTGAGTGCACCAAGGCCTCGGTGACACCAAGACCACAGCGCTGCAGGTCTTCTTGGTAGAACATGATGTCTCCTTTCTCCAGATGTTCAAACGCCAGCCTCCCCAGCTTCAGAAGAACCTCCCTGTCAGCCTTCGTCAGCTGCTGTGGACTCGTTCCATGTCCCTCATTGTACTTCTCCTTCTTCCTCTGTGTCTGGACCAGCAGGAAGTGTGAGTACATGTCAGTGAGGGTCTGGGGCAGCTCTCCTCTCTGGTCTGTAGTCAACATGTGGTCCAGAACTGCAGCAGTGATCCAGCAGAAGACTGGGATCAGACACATGATGTGGAGGCTCCTGGAGCTCTTGATGTGAGAGATGATTCTGCTGGACAGCTCTTCATCACTCGATCTCCTCCTGAAGTACTCCTCCTTCTGGGCGTCAGTGAAGCCTCGTACTTCTGTTACCCTGTCCACACACTCAGGAGGGATCTGATTGGCCGCTGCAGGTCTGGAAGTTATCCAGACGAGAGCTGAGGGAAGCAGCTTCCCCCTGATGAGGTTTGTCAGCAGCACGTTGACTGAGGACTGCTGTGAGACGTCAGACACAACCTCATTGTTTCTGAAATCCAGAGAAAGTCTGCTTTCATCCAGGCCGTCAAAGATGAGCAGCACTTTACAGACAGCCAGCTGCTCTGCTGTGACCTTCTGTAAGGTTGGATGGAAAACATGGAGTAGCCTGAGAAGACTGTACTGCTCACCTTTGATTAGGTTCAGCTCCCTGAAGGAGAGCGGGATCACCAGACTGACATCTTGGTTTTCCAAACCCTCGGCCCAGTCCAGAGTGAACTTCTGCACTGAGAAGGTTTTTCCAACTCCAGCAACTCCGTTGGTCAGGACCGCTCTGATGTGAGTCTGTTGGTCAGGTAAGGCTTTAAAGATGTCCTGGCACTTGATTGGAGTGTCATGGAGGGGCTTCTTCTTGGAAGCTGTCTCCAGCTGCCTCACCTCATGTTGGGTATTAACCTCTTCACTCTGGCCTTGTGTGATGTAGAGCTCAGTGAAGATGCTGTTGAGGAGGGTTTCACTTTTATCAGTTCCTTCAGTCACACGTTCAAATCTCCTCCTCAGACTGATCCTATGTTCATCTAAAATGTCCTGCAGACCACTATCTGTTGGAAGAGAGGAACACGAATAGATGAATGCAAGTGATTCAAAATCACAAAACAATTATCAGGATCAATTATTTCTCAGAAATGAAAACAACAGACAGATGTTGAGACTTACTTTGTATAATGCTGCATCTATCTCCACACTGGGGACAGGAGGGGTCTCCTGATGGGGGTCTCTGCTCCCAGTATGAGGTGATGCACTGTCTGCAGAACCAGTGTCCACAGCTGGTAGAGACTGGATCCTTCAGGATGTCCTGACACAGAGCACAGCTGGACAGCTGCTCCTCCACAGGAAAAGGATGATTCCTCTTCTCTCTGTGGAGATAATCACAATCTTTATAACAGTTTACATGACTGGTGGAGGATTTCACCAATCGTTCTAGTTTGATACAATAAAAGGCCTTTATGAATGGGGGTTTCAAAGGCGCTCCTAGGCCAGCGTGGGTCCCTCCCCATGACTGACCTCTCCTTATACCTAAGGGAAATGCCTTCCACCCTCCTGAGAAAACCTATGTTGGCAGCTTATATTAACAATATTGTTCATTCATTCATAACCCCCCTTTATGACCATAGGTGAGGGTAGGATGAAGATGGACCGGTAGATGGAGAGCTTTGCCTCCTTGCTTTCGCTTTAACCTGTTAAGCACCAAGCCTGTTTTTCATGTTTCAGGCTCGAAAATGACATGCCCAAAACAAATGACAACCTAACTTCTAAAAGGGTTATATGAATAATTTCTTTTATCAAAGCAAGGTTACATCTGTGAGTTGGATGTAGAAGTGTCAGAATCAATATAAATGTTTTTTATTTTAAAGAAAAGTCAGATTTTACATAGTAAAAAACTGTAAATTATAGTGTCCGTCCAAATATAATTTTTTACAGATAGTGAAAACTACCCTTGGATGATGGGTTAGTAGACTAAAAGATGTAGGAATCCAAAGTACAACATATAATAAGTACCCTGTATCAGGATTGATGCAAAACAAGTGACATTTGACCTTTTTAGAGAGGTTTAGCCAAAACCACCCCACCTCTGAGGTGATTTGGGTGAAAATGTTTTTTTTTTCATATCTCTGGCCCCCCTTGCTCGATTTTGATGGTTGACACCTCTTTCTGACCGTTAGAGCCAATAGAATCGAAGGGGGAGGCCCACATACACACTCATTGTGAAGAGAAAAGGTGGGGGCTGCGCGCATGTAAATGTAGGGCAGAGTGGAGCTGCATTCTAGCTCTGGCATTTGGAAACAAAAAAGCAGTTTTATTGCTTATGGATTATCAGAAATAATTTCAAAGAGGGCACAGATACATTGGATGAACCTATGGATTAACTGCAGCATCGTTTTTTTATCGTTTTAATGCCATTGAAGACCAGTTTTGACCAAGGTAAGCCATGTTAGCGTTTCTAGCTACTTAGCTCCACATGTTATGATGTACGCTTTCGTTTATAGCGTCGCAAATGTTTATCACTGAGTGTTGAGGTTTTTTACACAGATTCAGTGTCTCCAGGACACCAAAAACGAGTGGTTGGCTGTGCATCTAGGATAAGTAATAAGGGAGTTATTGTGAGTTTAAGTGCCGTTTTAGGTTACATTTTTTCGCTCATGGATAATTCAGAGGCTGAGTGCTAGCATTGTGTTTTTTTTTTGGAGAAAATACATTTAAAAGATCAGTTAGCTGAGTTTCTTCCCGTTGCATGGATATAAAACATTCATAGTTTTATTAAATAATAAGATTCCTTAGACGTTGTTTCCTGCAAATGACGCGTTTATCCGCCCGGTACCGGGGGGGCCGTGCGTAACAGGTTAACCTTGTCAAAGTTCCCACTCATTCCCTACTCGGAGTGGACAGTCCATCGGTTTCCTGCTAAGAACCATGGCCTCAGATTTAAAGGTGCTGATCTTCATCCCAGCAGCTTCACACTTGTCTGCAAACCGATCCAGTGAGAGCTGAAGGTCGCAGACCGTTAACGCCATCAGAACCACATCATCTGCAAAAAGCAGTGATGCACTCCTTGGCTCAATGAACTGCAGACCCCCTTCCCCCACGACTACGCCTTGAGATCCTGGGCATGAACATCACAAACAGGATTGGTGACAGAGCGCAGCGCTGGTGGAGGCCAACCCTCCAAGGAAATAAGTCCAACTTACTGCCGGGGACCTCAAAACAGCTCTCACTTTGGGAGTACAGAGATTGGATGGCCCTCATTAGTGACCCCTTCACCCCATACTCCCACAGAACCTCCCACAGTATGTTCCTGGGAACCCGGTCACACACACCTTCTCCAAATCCACAAAACACATATAGACGGGATAAGCATACACCCAGGCCCCTTCCAGGATCCTTGCGAGACTAAAAAGCTGGTCCGTCGTTCCACGACCAGGACGGAATCCGCATCGTTCCTCCTCAATCTGTGGTTCGACTATCAACAGGACCCTCCTTTGCAGCAGTTTAGAGTATACTATCCAGTGGAAGCTGAGTAATATGATGCCTCTATAGTTGGCACCGACCCTCAGCATGATCCCCCTTTTTGAAAAGGGGAACCGCCACCCCGTCCTGCCACTCCTTCGGTACTGCCCCCGACTTCCATGTAATGTTGATGAGACGTGTCAACCATGACAGTCCCTCAACACCCAGAGCCATTAATATTTCTAGACAGATCTCTTCAACCCCAAGGGCTTTGCCACCTTGGAGTTCTTTATATCAGTGACCTTGTGCTGGGAGATTGACCCACCGTGATCCTCCAGCTCTGCCTCTACATGTCGGGTTCAGGAGTTTCCCAAAATGTTCCTTCCAACGCCCCTAGACCCTTCTAGTCAACAGCTTCCCATCCTTACTATATACAGCTTGGATGGTTCTCTTCTTTCAGGGCTGGGTGACCTTCCTTCCTCCTCTGTTTGATGGTGTCTTTCCTGTGACGTTCCCAGTTCACCCGCACTACACGTTTGGGCTTAAAAAAATGCTCCTTCTCCCTTTGCATGGTTCCCTCTCCATGAATTCGCAATCAATTTACTACTATCACAGATAAACATCTTAAAAATATATTTTAAAAAGTCGTTTTGGCCCAGTGGGGGATAAGTCAGGCAGAAACCCTGGTCCTGAATAGGTAAAGATGAAGATTTTGTTGGACGAAATATTTTTCATAAATAATTCGTTTTTATAAAACAATTTTTCGGCTCCTTCACCTCTCTGGGGGGTAAGGAGCTGGAGCTTGTGTGGGAGGTGGAGCATTACCAGTTAGATCTGGTGGGGAGGCGGAGCGTTACCAGTTGGATCTGGTGGGGCTCACCTCTACACACAGGCTCTGGAACCTTACTTCTTGATAGGGGATGGACTCTATTCTTCTCCTGAGTTGCCCAAGGTGTGAGGCGCCGGGCGGGTGCGGGGATACTCACAAGCCCCCGGTTGGGTGCTGCTTTGTTGGAGTTTATCCCAGTGGACGAAAGGGTCGCCTCCCTATGCCTGCGGGTTATGGGGGGGGGGAACTCTAACTGTTGTGTGTGCTTATGAACCAAACAGCAGTTCAGAGTATTCGGCCTTGAACCCTGATAAGAGTCCTGTATGGGGCTCCTGAAGGGGACTCCATAGTCTTGCTGGGAGACTTCAACGCCAGGTGGGCAATGATGGGGACACTTGGAGGGGTGTGATTGGGAGGAACGGCCCCCCTGATCTGAACCAGAGTGGTGGTTTGTTACTGGACTTCTCTGCTAGTCATGGATTGGCCATAACAAACACCATGTTCGAACATAAGGATGCTCATAAGTGTACGTGGTACCAGAGCACCCTAGGCAGAAGGTCGATGATCGAATTTGTTATCGTATCATCGGACCTGAGGCCGTATGTTTTGGACACTCGGGTAAAGCGAGGGGCAGAGTTGTCAACTGATCACCATCTGGTGGTGAGTTGGGTCGAGAGGCGGGGGAAGCTTCTGGACAGACCTGGTAAGCCCAAACGTGTAGTGCAGGTGAACTGGGAAGGTCTGGAGGAGTCCCAAGTCCAGGAGGCCTTCAACTCACACCTCCGGCGGACATTTTCAGGCATCCCTGTGAAAGATGGGGACATTGAACCAGAGTGGGCGGTGTTCAAAGCCTCTATTGCCAAAGCCGCGGCGGGGAGCTGTGGTCTCAAGGTCTTAGGTGCCTCAAGGTAGCTCTTGAACCTCCTGGTAGACACCGGTGGTCAGGGAAGCCGTCCGACTGAAGAAGGAGGCCTTCCTGGATATGTTATCCTGGGGGAGTCCCGAGGCAGTTGCAAGGTGAGGGTGGTAGGGCGGTGGAAGGAACACTTTATATATCTCTAACTAGGACCAGGTGGAGGGATTATATCTCTAACTAGG
>CALSBW010023679.1:434-10434 GCA_943590975.1 Lindbergichthys nudifrons | reverse complement strand
TAAATATCCACCCGTGATGTTCATTTATGTACTATTCCATCCATCCATCCATCTGCTACTGTGCGTGTCCTTAAGGTCATGTCTAAACACTATCGGGTGGATACAGGAACAATGACTACTATACCTATAGCATCATCTGGACAAATGTAGCTTATGTTATGGGAAATTAATGCTTAGAAAAGGACGGCTTCCCATGCATAATTCATCCACCAGTATATTTTCATATACTTCAACCTTTCATGTTTTCAATCTAAAATAAAAAAAGCCTGAGGGAATATTTCACACCTGTCAATTTCTTAACTCCTTCTAAGTTAAAACGTTTCTATAAACAAATAAAGTAATACATTGTATCACAATAACCCTTTTTTCTCTACAAAGTAAGTTGAAGAAGTTATAATCAATAGTGTTATTGTTAACAATGGCTCAATAAGTGTAATGGAAAAGGGGTTGTTGATAGTAACAAAGCAACAGAGAGTTGTCACCAAGCCAGCAGTTACCCCTGCTCTGAGGAGCATTTTGCGTACTTCAACTCATTATTACTTCACTGTTTTGATCCACTTTCCTTTGTGAACCTAGTTTCAGGCAGCAGCTGTTTCAGTGAAAAGGCTCTGACCCACAGTTAGAAACTCGCTGGTGAACTTCAATTCAATTGGAATGTTGGACTGCTTTTGAGGTCAGTGTATGTTTTGGTCATTGGATTTTCTTTTCACAAATGGATATTCAAAAACAAAAAACGACTGGATATTTGATTTTCGTTTTAAAATTGAAAAACCAAAATTGAAATACAAGGCGTTTTTCTTTATCATGGTCAAAAAGGGATTTACTAAACTTAAAAAACGGGATGATTTTCATTTTCTACTTCTCAAAACTAAAAATAAAATCACTAGAAAACAGAAACAAAAAACTACGTTTTTTTCATATTCTGTTACCGGAAGTTACCTTACAAAATAAGAGCGCAGATGAGGACAGTCAATCCGTGTATCTACGGTCCATTTGTTTTCACAACGAAAACAGCCAAGACTCATATTGAGTGATACAAAGAAAATGTTACCATTAGTTCTTAATGAAATTGATACTGTTTGACTTTGTATTAGTAAGCCTACTACTAACAATACATTGAAGTAATTTTACTGTGTACTTTTTGAGAAATCCTCTGTCAAAGTCCCCTGCTGAGAACAAAATCAAGCCACTTCTGCAAATTTGATGAGGGAATTATTTTTTGTTGCCATTAGTTCTTCGTGAGATTGATCCTGTTGGACTCAGTACTACTGAAACTAGCCACACAAGTACTATGAAGTACTTACTGTGTACTCTGCAGAATGCATGTTTTTCTTTTAATAAGCGTTAAAAAACCTTTCTTCCCGAGACTGATATTGTTGGGCAGAGTGTTTTAAGTGGATGGTAGACATGATATCAGCAATACTCCGGCAGCAGCATTTTTACACCTTGGAAAGTCTTTAGAGACTGGCCTGGATAGCTGGTCACAAATATCCTTCAGCAAAGTGACACACTCTGTCACTCTGGTTGGCCTCTTATGATGTTGCTGTCTTTTAATATATAATTATTTCTCTGCCGCTAATTCGTTCCTCGCAGATTCTTCAGTCTCATCAGCCTCATCCTTCCATCAGTCCCAGTCAACGCATCAGCCTCCAGCACACTTCCAGTGTCTGACTCCATATGATATTGTCCTGATGCTGTATACAAGGGTGATGCCCCATGATCACAACATTATCCCTCTAGAGTCTGAGTGCCAAGGACCTCATAGTATGTCTGTCATTAATGTTACATCACCCATTATAACAGTTTTCTTTCCCTTTTTCTCTTCTCTTAACTGAATAGTCCTGTCTTTAAGGATAATGCAATGTAAAGTCCTTTTCCTGCACCATTTTAAGGCTTCATAACAGGCATTTTTACTGTATGTGTTTGGAGAAATTACACAATCAATGGCCCAGAATTGTACTTTATAAACTATGAATCTTGTGGTGCTTGAAAAAATACACACTGGTTAAGCCGGCCAGGTTATATATATATATATATATATAAGCCTATATGCCTTTTTTGGAGCCCTTTTTTGCAATATTTATTAAAATGTCACTAGTTATTTAAACAAACTACTATCTGAGGATAATACAAGCAACCATAAAACGCCCTTTATCTAGAGAGCCATTGAAGCCCATGAAGAATTTATCCTTCCACAAATCTTTTCATCTGCTGTGTTAATAAAGTTGCCACGTGTTTTCAAATTCAAGTTAAGGCACTATCTGTGCAGAACATTACAACTATTCTTCATTTGCAGTATTTTATTTTAAAAGTGTTCAGAAAGACTGCATCAATTATATTCTATATATCTATATATCTATATAATATCAATATTGTTATTAACTTCAATCAAAGTCAATTTAAATAGCGGGCAAGACTTTCCATGGGGTAAAAATGCTGCTGCCGGGAAGTATTGTTGATATCATGTCTACCATATCCTCTTAAAATACTCTGTCCTGACAATGTTGTCCATTTTAGACATAGGCCTATTATATTTACAGCCCTTAATAACATTCATTTTCTGGGCTCAATATGTCTCTTGGCTGTTTTCGTTGTGAAAACAAATGGACCGTAGATACACGGATTGACCGTCCTCATCTGCGCTCTTATTTTGTAAGGTAACTTCCGGTAGCAGAATATGAAAAAAACGTAGTTTTTTGTTTCTGTTTTTTAGTGATTTTATTTTTTGTTATGAGAAGTAGAAAATGAAAATCATCCAGTTTTTTAAGTTTAGTAAATCCCTTTTTGACCGTGATAAAGAAAAACGCCTTGTATTTCAATTTTGGTTTTTCAATTTTAAAACGAAAATCAAATATCCAGTCGTTTTTTGTTTTTGAATATCCATTTGTGAAAAGAAAATCCAATGACCAAAACATACACTGACCTTTTGATCAGGTGTACAAACAAAGTTCCAAACTAATGCTAATAATGCTCTGTTTTCTACTGCATGTGTACATTTGCATTCTTTGGAAACGTTTTTTAATAGCCTAATACAACTCCATACAAATACATCAGGTGTCTGTGAGAACAAAACAAGACACTATAACAAAACACAGTAGGGTACATTTTTTATTACAATGCATTATATAAACATGCTTTTGTTAAATCAATGTTAGATATTAAGGTTAACTAATAGCCTGTATGTGTATATTTCAAATACTGGATACCAATCATAATTCATTACTTTGCTAGATTGCAAAAAAGTGTTGTAATCTTCAAAAGAAAACTCTGTGGGTGTAATACTACGGTAGATGAAGCGCAGTTTGAAGATAGAGCAGCAAAACATATCTATATTTAATTTATTTTTTAACTTTTTGATTTAACACTAAAGCATTGACACAGGAATGCATTTTGACATATTTTGAGTAGAGTATCATGACAAACATTGTATTTTCTGTTCTGATACTCATTATATTGGAAGTGGAAATGGAAGAATCCAAAGAAATCTCACACATGCACACAGCGCTGCTCACGGTCAAATAGTCTCTTTATTTAAGCCATCCTAATGTGAGGAGCAGTGGGCAGCTATTACTGTATCCAGCTTATTGCCACTCATTGCACATCAAATAACTAATTTAAAAGTGTGCTCTATTGGATCTGATGCTTCCGCCTCTCTGTCTGTAGTCACC
Source organism: Lindbergichthys nudifrons (assembly GCA_943590975.1). Classification (NCBI taxonomy): domain Eukaryota; kingdom Metazoa; phylum Chordata; class Actinopteri; order Perciformes; family Nototheniidae; genus Lindbergichthys; species Lindbergichthys nudifrons. The sequence continues at coordinate 6,766 of CALSBW010023679.1, read as the reverse complement.
ACTTTGTAGCCTATTACAATGTCCCACTTAGAAATCTACTCAACCAGCACTGATTAATTGCTTCTCAGATTACATTTCCATTTGTCTTTGAAGCTTTGCTTGACCTCAAAACGAATGACATGACATATGAATGCCATTTGTACAAGGCTACTTATTCCTCTGGATTTCTGTAGAATACCCTTTAAGACACATATTGGGATCCAACAGTATCTCTGCGTAGAAGAAATAATCCTCAATCCATCTGTTGAATAGTTCATCGGTTCTTTCTTCTAGATCTTCTTCCTTCAATTCTCTCCATCCGATGGTTATCATGAAAATGTCCCTTTTTTTCTACCCTTTGCAGCACAAAAGTGTGAGTAATGGACTGACTGGAACATTGATAAATGTCAGGCGGCTCAGAGTCCCTGATGCTGAGTCTCTGAGTATTCATCTAAGAACAGAAGCTACTGTGCAGGAGACACACCTACCATAGGATTTAAGAATCAGAGATGACCCTTCTCCTGTCTCTCCTGCTGTGAACCATTGTGAAATATTTCAGCACTACATTTTTCTCTTAATGACAGTAGAGGTTACTCTATGGGACATCCTTGCTTATTTTCTGTCAGTGGCCATGTTGGTTTCAGAGATAAAGAAAATAAACATTGATTGTAGTGAGGACAGAAAACAACCATATGCATCATTTAGGTGAAATATTTTATAGCACAATGTTTTGTGGCTGTTGTGTTATCATCTTAGTTTGTAAAAGGGTTTGATTCAGATGACGCATTATACATATACTATAATCAAGGGCATAACTAAGGCCTCATTTTCACTTTCAGATGGTATTAGCTGTAGCTACATTCACTTTGCAAGCTAGCGGAGGAAACCGTTGTCCGTTCATTTAGTAAAAATGCATAGCAAACTGTTTGTCTATGCGGTAGGCTAGAGACTGATTGTGACATCATTCTGTATTGTCTTAATAATGTGTTCTATCCCGAGTGGTGTAATGTGTAGAGCCATAGGAGCTTGTCACAGCTAGAGGCGTCACTGCTAGACGGACCGAGCCTCTTGCAGCATAGCAGACATCGAGCAGCTAGAGACAAGAGACGGCAACCCACCTTGAAGCCACGTGCCCCTGATAATGCTCAACTCTAAGTCTCCCGCGTCTCGATGTCAATGGTTTTTCCAGTGTGTTTGTGGTTAGAAGCCTGATATAAGGTTTGTGGTTAACACAAGCTTACGATTTTTTTACGTTTTCGTTTACGAAATGAAATATGTCAGTAAATACTCCACATGTGAATTTTCAAAGCTTATGTGTTAGTAAAACGATTAAACTAAGTACTACATTTCATCACGCAGACACAAATCAGTCATGCCTGTTGACTCACGTTTTTTTTGCTTTTGCCGATTGTATTTACCCTTCAAAATCATAAAGTATTGTTGATACGTGGAGATCATCCTGCTGAACAAAACATGTTAAGTATCATAAGCGTGTGTTGGCCACAGAGCTTATTTGCAATATATAAGGGAAACCGATGGGGAAATTACATTGGTTTTTGTCGAGGCAGCGCTTGCAATGCTAACTTCTGGGTCGGCCTACAAAAATACTTCATCACTGCACCGCTCTGTAGGGTGAACTCAGACAAGACAGTAGGAAAGGAGACTGTTTGGTCAGAAGAAACAGAAGCATTCTTCTAAATTGGACTAAATGATATTGAGTGATATGCATTTGTCTATTCCTCAGTCTACAGCTGCAGATCTCCTCCTCTGCTCTCTCAATATTAGAGTCAGCAGGGAGTTATACCTGCTGTGCAGGGTTTAATAGCCTGGAGCTCAGGAGCAAAAGTCATCTACATTCTGTCTGCATTTGAGGCTGGAAAAAAAACGTTCAGCTCCATGGTGAATAGAGAGATTTTCAGATGTGGTATCTCAACCTTGCCTATTACCCTCAGGTCACAGAATGCCTCTCTCCCAGGTTCACTCTATAAGCCCCCCCTAATAGGATGAGCTGAGAGGAGCCCAGCGAAGCAAAGCACTCAGAGAGATTTAGACCCTATAGCCACACGGAGACGGTAACGAAAACGAACCGAATTCGATATAAAAAAAGTCTTCCGTCCACACGCAATTGGCACCAGGAACGTGTCCGTCCACACAAGACCGCTCGACCCGCTGGAGACGCTGTAGTACATATGCCGGGCCTGTAAGTGGCGCTGTACTTCTGCCACAAAATACACCAAAAGGTGAGGGAACCGTGCGGCAGAGTTTCCGACAAAATTATAAAAGTGCCGGTCAAAGGTCTTCTTTGTTATTTATTGAGCTTTAAAACAAATGAATAACGACTCTATATAATAATATAAGAATAATATACGGAGTCTCTCTTTTACTCCCCCTGTCCTGACAGCCCGTCATTATTTTCGTTATCAGGAAATGATCGTAGCCTATAGGGCGTAATCACGGAGCTGTTTGGCCCCCCAGAGCGTTGCGGCCGCAGATCTACCCACCTTGGGACCCGTTATCGGTATCGTTATCTGCGTTTCCCTGTCGGCCTCGTGTGGCCGAACCGTCTATAATATGATAGAGAACTGTAGCGGATACGACCCGTTTCGTCTCCGTGTGGCTAGGGCATTAGAGTGAGGGAAAAGATGAAAGAGATGAAGACAGGAAAGAGAACGAGACGCTAGGTCTGCAGGACTTCAATCCAAGTTTACTGTCCAAGAACCGGATGGGTAAAATTGGATCTGTCTGGAGAAAAGACTATGTCACAAATGTAAACATAAACATTCTTAATGTGCCACGCGACGGCCGCTCCCCTTTTTGGGGGAAAATATCGGCTGTCATTTAACTGGCAGTAAATGCAAATTCTGCAGTTTTCACTAATTAAAAAATGAAGATTACTGTGCGTTTTTTTATCTACAAGGAGCCCAATTATGATTGTCAATCAGGCAAACAATGACATAATGTTGTTGGAGATAGATGATGGGCATCGTTATAGTAACATTAAAAGCAACAGAGGATCAAGGTCCTGTCAGCGAATAGTTTAACTGGTATTTTCTTGGCTTGTCATTGATTTATATTTCAATGCAGCATCTACATTCACTACTTGACTTTTAACATTACAACGTTACTTTGACGATTCATGTTAGCTTCGTTAGCGTCATAGTTTAGCTGGGAGGAAGTGTTTCCCATGTTTACGCATCCTCTCTTTGGATGGCCTGAAGACACATACATCTTATTTTTCCGTAAAGAAAATTATAATTTTGGATATTTTCTGTTGTTTGACATGCAATACACGACATGGCAGCTTTTAGGCTATATAAAACAATATTTTCTGCTTGTCGCCAATTCTTTGTTTTCACTGGCAGTCCATGTCAGTGATGTAGCGCTGCTCTCATCATTGTGGGTGACATCAGCTGGCAGGCAATAAACATGGACCCAAGCCTAGCAACGGAATTTGGCTGAAACAGCTGTAAATATCATAAATTAAAGGTTATTTACAGGAACGGCTTGGGTTACAGTCAACTTAGTCTGGTTTGGAAAAGATCCACCAGGACACAAGCACGAACCCATGTGATCTTTGAAGATTTACATTTAAAACACATCAGAAAACAAAACATATTAGTTTGTTACATTTACCCTTTATCTGAAACTTGGATGTTTTTTGTATTGCCTTTTTTTCGTTCTCCAGTGGAACTTTTTCAGCACTAATATAGAGTTTCAATGCAATGGTGTTAGGGTTAGGGCTATCAAATCTAAAGACGCTGTTCCATATCTTCCTGGCTAACACTACTTGGAAGTTCACAGAAACCAGCCTTCTATTTTCATACGTTCATCTATCTTCATCCCTAAAACACGTTAATCTGACCATGAGGAAACACAATCTAATCCTGATCCACAAGACTACAAAGATAATTCTAGTGTTATGGGTTATCCATCTACATCAGTTCTTTCATTTGGCTTTTGGCATCAGGCTTAGGAGACTACAATTTCAATTCCAATGTTTTCTTGAAGAAATTGAACGTGCCTACACTCTCCTGAGTTTATGGTGACATTAAATATTAAACTTGGCTTTCAAAATTCCATTTGGCTTGAGTTTCCAAGTATCACATATCAATAATATTTGATATTAAAGTCCTTGTTGTGGCAGTGTTGTAGTAAAATGTGTTACCCCACTGTGTGCCATCAAGGTCTGCTCAGTGGAGTGTGAGATATTGAATGTGACAGATGAAGGAACAGAAAAGATGGATGTCCCATTACTACCATCTGATCCATAATGTGCGAAACAACACAAGAGAAAATAGAAAGAGGAGATGTTGGTGATGAAGCAGTAACTTTACTGTTGAGGAAAGACAGTTATTGATTTATTGACTTTTAACATCTTACTGGCCCCTGTTTAAAGATATTGTGAGGATGGTCAAACCAAGTGGGAGGAATGCTGGTGAGTTACCTTTAACCACAGATTTATGGTTTTATAAAGTGTGCCTTATAGCAACCTGCGAAGCTGTTGTGTTCTGTCCCAGAGCGCTATAAGTTTGAATTATATCAACTTTGACCGTGTTTACCACTGACCTTTCAAAGCGCAACCAACAGATGAGAGCTGTATGTAGCAGGCTAGTAACCATATAAATGAAACTTAACCTGTTTTCACCGCAAGGTAAAGAGCACACAACGGCCCCAGAGTATTTTCTGAATGGAAAATGTGTTCGGTGAGAAATTCAGACATTAAACTTAACTCCTATTTGCAGTAGACGTTATACACAGATGGTTGATCCAATTACCTGCAACATTTTTCAAAGTGCCTACCATTTTGCAACAGTTTCTAATGATGGCTTCTCAGATGGTTCTGGATAACAAACCATCTGGCTTCTCAGGTTAGCGTTACACAGCAGTGCACTTCAATCTGGCTAGGTTTCTGCGCACAGGAAGTAGAGTCTCCATCTGATCCATGTCAATGATTATTAACCTGTTACGCACCGCCCCCCCGGTACCGGGCGGATAAACGCGTCATTTGCAGGAAACAACGTCTAAGGAATCTTAATATTTAATAAACTATGAATGTTTTATATCCATGTAACGGGAAGAAACTCAGCTAACTGATCTTTTTTTTTTTTAAATCCAAAAAAAAACCACAATGCTAACACTCAGCCTCTGAATTAGCCACGAGCGAAAAAATGTAACCTAAAACGGCACCTAAACTCACTCATAACTCCCTTATTACTTATCCTAGATGCACAGCCAACCCATCGATTAGCATCTCCTGGAGACACAGAATCTGTGTAAAAAACCTCAACACTCAGTGATAAACATTTGCGACGCTATAAACGAAAGCGTACATCAGAACATGTGGAGCTAGGTAGCTAGAAACGCTAACATGGCTTACCTTGGTCAAAACTGGTCTTCAATGGCATTAAAACGATAAAAAAACGATGCTGCAGTTAATCCATAGGTTAATCCAATGTGTCTGTGTCCTCTTTGAAAGGATTTCTGATAATCCATAAGCACTAAAACTGCTTTTTCGTTTCCAAATGTCAGAGCTAGAGATAGGTCCACTCCGATGCTAAATTACATGCGCGAAGCCCCCACCTCTTCTCTTCACAACGTGTGTGTGTGGGGGACTCCCCCTTCGATTCTATTGGCTCTAACGGTCAAAAAGAGGTGTCAAGCATCCAAATCAACCAAGGAGGGCCAGAGATATGGAAAAAAAAACATTTTCACTCAAATCACCTCAGAGGTGGAGTGGTTTTGGCTAAACCTCTCTAAAAAGGTCAAATGTCACTTGTTTTGCATCAATCTTGATACAGGGTACTTATTATATGTTGTACTTTGGATTCCTAAAGCTTTTAGTCTACTAACCCATCATCCAAGGGTAGTTTTCACTATAAGTAAAAAAGAATTTTTGGACGGACACTATAATTTACAGTTTTTTACTATGTAAAATCTAAATTTTCTTTAAAATAAAAAACATCTATATTGATTCTGACACTTCTACATCCAACTCACAGATGTAACCTTGCTTTGATAAAAGACATTATTCATATAACCCTTTTAGAAGTTAAGTTGCAGTCATTTGTTTTGGGCATGTCATTTTCGAGCCTGAAACATGAAAAACAGGCTAGGTGCTTAACAGGTTAACAGTTTATGTTTGAAACTGGAATAGGAATAGTATTGACATTGGTCATCTTACTATTCTTTTTAGTCTTCTAAGTTTTGTACAAATTACTGAGATAAGTGAAGTAGCTCATAGCCCATCTACCCTTACCGCCCTCTCCCTCCCACCCTCCATCTGAGAGACAGACAGACAGACAGACAGACAGACAGACAGACAGACAGACAGACAGACAGACAGACAGACAGAC
>CALSBW010023678.1:0-14044 GCA_943590975.1 Lindbergichthys nudifrons | reverse complement strand
AATAAACCTTAGAAAATCTTGAAATCTTGAAAGGGATGTGCAAAATAGCCATTATATACAGTCTTTAATTAACTATTAGTAGAGAATAACGACGAGTAAAGAATATACTTTATAGGGATCCTATTAATATCTAATAATACAATTATAAAATGCAATAACGTGCTTTAACCAGTAGGTGTCCCTTTCTATCAGCTGTGCACCGTTATGGCGTAAATACAGCCTATCTACCAATTGGATCAAATATAAAAGTCAGCCGAATTAGTATTGATACTGCAAGGAGACGTATTGTGTGAAAAGAAATGTAAGATGATGTTTAATTGCTTATATATTTAAGATCCACGTCAAGTTTTCAGTTTTGGCGGCAGTTCCTGTTTGTCCAGAAGTCTTGTCATCAGGGATCTATAAATAGAGTTAACTACGGCAGATATGTCATATTTAATGCAGCCGAAACGTGTATTACAATGCCGTTATGTGATGACTTTCAAAGAGAAAAGCAAGCACACTCGGAATAATGTATTATTTAATTTTTTTATACAGTCTATGGTTGCTACAGAGGATTGTGGGTAATGTCCGTCAAACTTCCGGGTTCCTCCATGGGACCTTATTTCGGAAAAAGTATGCATTGAAGTCAATGGAGAGAGAAAGATTATCTTTCGATCCCGTTTGAATTGTGCCACGAATTACACATATGATGTTTGTCAATCTTAAATAATCATTTCCATGTCAAAAAAGTCAGTTTGTCGTAAAACTGTTGAAATATAAGACTATGAAATGTGTGTGTATATACAGCTCTCAACATGCCCAGACTTGTTGTGATTTTCACCTCTTTTAATACTTTTACGTCACACGTTTGATGCGCGCCCGTGATTGAAAATCTCTTTATTTAAAAAATACGGGGAATACGGATCTCGGTCTCCCTCCTCCCTGTGCGCAGATGCGACGCGTCATATGACGTCACATGTTTGGCATGTCTCGATTGAATATGCTTTATTTAAAACAAAAACAAGGACAATAAACAAAACAGTCTTCACAACGGCCGGACAAAATACTTTGAGCCGCCCTATAGCCAAAGCCCGAGACACTGTTTAAAGCATAATAAAGACAATATATAGAGCATAATGGAAAATAACGTATCTATGCCACAATTTTAGATGCTGGGTAGCAATAAAGATAACACCATTAAACAGTTACACAACATAACAGACATAATATCGATAGCAGCGTCCCTAGCAACCACCTTGGTAACAATGAAAACGTTGTATTTACACAATTTCCTGAAGTATTCTTCGTAATAACTAGCAAACTAAAGATCATGTACATCCACTGCACACATAATCTGAAATAAAAACTCATATTTCTCGCATCAAATTACATCAAAACGCATTTTAATGGCCAAACTAACCTTAAAATAGGCATTTTCTACCGAGAATAAAACGAAGGTCAGCCAATGTTTTTTTATTTCTGCGGAGAGAAAGTTGAAGATCACGTGACATAGACGCCAGCCATTGGAAATTAATGGTGAAAAAAAACGTAGGGATCCTGCCATTTCAGAGGCGTTCTTGTAGAAATACTACGTCCCAAGTTGTGGACCAACGTAGTTTTGGAGGGATATGACAACTAGTTGGCTGTTTTTAGTATGAGAAAACATGGTACAAATAAAAATGTCAAAATGTTTGACCATCAGCTGTGAGCTCCATGAAGAGCCACAATAACATCATATTACAGCAGCCGTGTCAGTGTGAACACAAGCAAAACCTTTTTTCTATCTCACACTCTAAAGCTCTCCATTATGGAAATCACACTAAACATTAGCCTTCTATTTGCCATCACCATCCACTGCACTCAAAATCCATTTTCTGTCACACACTGACATTACCAGACCACCTTTTTGTTCCCAGCAGCACAATACACTCACAATGTATCCCTCCTTTTGTAACAAAGCCTGCCTCTTACTTGTACTTAAGTACAACACTATGCATTAAAAGGGCCTGGCTGTAATGAGTCCAAATAGGGGCCATTATAAAACAGCACTCTTGAGTGGAGTCTCGTTGGCTGAGCTGTGAGTTGTGTCTATTAAAATCTCTAAGGCCATTCATTGAAGAGCACTGAAACAGAGTGGTGAGAGGCCTGCTATGGAAAACTCAGCCCTTTAGCTAATGAGCTCACTTGCATTACTTATAGGATACATAATTGGCAGGGCACATCTCTCTTAATTTCTCATCTGCCATTAGTAAAACGAGTCTTTGTTCCCCTTCTCAATTTCAATCTCTCTCATTGCATGTGTTTTACCCCCCTCCTCCCACACACTTCTTGCCACATCCCCTTTGAAAAGAATGATTGGAAAGCCTCGCCTCACCTCATGCATCCTTAAGAGCCCACCACTTCAGTCTGAAGCGTCAATAAAAGTGAAGTATTACAGCGCCGTCTGAACTATTCAGGAGCAATCTCTACGTGTTTCCATTTGCTATTTATTTTTTGATGTGTTGTACCTCTCTCTTAATTTTTAACTTTTGCAAAAATTCTGTAGTGCTCCATCACATCTCTCGCACACTAATGAGTTTTACTTTTGTGTGGTATACTTTGTTCCGACTGTTCAGGACTGTTATCAGTGAGCTACTTCATAGCTACTTCATAGTGATATACCGGGAACGAGGGTGGATTTATGTTATATTTAAATACAGAAAAGCAGCAATGAAGAGACAGCAATCAGGCCGCTATCCGGATTGCTTCTTATTTGAATTTAGAATTAAAATAACACATATAGAGGAGCAGAGCAGAGCAGGCAGTGGATATTTCAGAAAGTTTGGTCAATGGACACTGTTGTGTTCAAAATTCCAGGAAAGACAGACAACTTCTAAGTTTAACTATTTATTATGAGAGAGCAAAATATATATATTGACTTGGCCAAGGACTCCGTCACGTCATAGAAATTACAGGCAGCAAAGCTGTAATCTGTAACTACTATTTCCGGAAAAAGCCTCGAACCTCGTGCATACATTTTTATTACACAGGGCATTGCCCGTACATTTATGATTGGTCAAGACTAGCTGAAGAGATACCGTGGTTTAGACTTGGTTCTCTTTGGTAGGTGCACAGACTTTGAAAAAAGTCTCTTGGCAACACAATCCTCCAATCAGCATTTGGCCGACCTGTGGAAGTCCCTCCCTACTCTGGCACCATCATACGTAATTAGTTTTTCGCTAACATTTCTACAGAAAAAGTGGAATCTTCATAAGGCTGCTTCCTAGCCATGTGTGGGAGCGGAGCTCATCCAAAGCTCAAGGCCGGAGTGATGTCCTGTTTATGAATAACTCTTTGTATTCTTCCAGTGTCTGTGTTAACATTGAGGTAAAGTGTTTGACGGGGATGAAAAGAACTATGAACTGTGGGAGACGAAATTCTTGGGCCATCTTCGCTTACAGGGACTGAAGAATACTATTTTAAGGAGTCCTACGGACATAATTGAGGAAGATGAAGAGGCGGACGATGAAAGGAAAAATGAAGAGGCTTATGCAGAGCTTATCCAATTTCTTGATGACAAAAGTTTGTCCCTTGTAATGAGGGAGGCGGCGGATAATGGTCGGCAGGCATTGAAGATTTTAAGAGACTATTATGCTGGCACAGGTAAACCACGTATTATCAGCCTATATACTGAACTGACATCACTCCTAAAGTCAAGCAGTGAAAGTGTGACGGAGTATATAATACGTGCAGAGACCGCCATCACCGCTTTGAGAAACGCGGAGGAGAAATTAAGTGATGGGCTTCTTGTAGCAATGGTTTTGAAGGGACTGCCAGAATCATTTAAACCATTCGCCATACACATCACGCAAATTGACCGGATAATAAGTTTTGCTGAATTTAAGACTAAGCTCCGCAGCTATGAGGATACTGAGCGAATGCGCACACCGCCACCAGAGGACAACGTCATGAGGGCGCGGGAACAGTTGAGAGCGAGACGACCCCCTGTACCAAGAGCATGGGATAAAGGAACCAAGTGTGCGGACATTGTTTGTTATAGATGCGGCCTGAGTGGACACAAGGCCGGAACGTGCCAACGTAAGCTGTGGTGCAGTCATTGCAAGAGCAACACGCATCGGGAAGCAGCCTGCAGGCGGAAGACGCGCGGAAAGCTTCAGATGAAACGACTGGCGAGGACTATGCTTTCCGAGTCAACGACGTGGACAACAAGGTCCAGCCAGGGCGCAGCATCACCGAGAGAGGACTGATGGTGGACACAGGGGCGACTTCACATATCGTCACGGATGTAACAAAGGTCAAGAGGTTTGATGATGACTTCTAGGCTGAATCCCACTGTGTGGAATTAGCTGATGGTACCAGGTGCAATGGTGTAGCAGAAGGAAGAAGGGACGCTGTTATTATTATGGTGGACAGCATGGGGAAAAGACACAAAACAACTCTGAAGAAGGCGTTGTACATCCCATCGTACCCCCAAGAAATGTTTTATGTGAAAGCAGCTACTACCAATGGAGCAACGGTAACCTTCAAGCAGGGCAAAGACGTCCTGCAACACAAAGACGGTACAAAATTTCACATTTATGAATTGAACAGACTTTATTTCTTGAACACAGTAAATGATGAATGTGATGACCAATGCAACAGGTGTTATGATTTACAGACATGGCATGAGATCCTGGGACACTGTAATTATGATGATATTCAGAAGTTACAGAATGTTGTTAATGGCATGTCAGTTAAGGGTAAGGTAAACAAACCTCCACATTGTGATGTATGCACTAAAGGGAAGTTTACCCAAACCAGGAACAGGGAGCCTGATGTAAGAGCCAAAGCAGCTCTAGAGTTGGTGCACACAGATATAGCAGGATCAATAGATCCACAATCCAGAGAAGGCTATAAGTATGCTTTATCATTCACAGATGATTACTCCAGTGCAGTGTTTGTGTATTTCCTTAAAAACAAAAGTGACACAGTGCAAGCAACAGAGAGATTTCTGGCCGATACTGCCCCATACGGGAAAGTAAAATGTATCAGGTCAGACAATGGCACAGAGTTCACAGGGAAACATTACCAAGCATTACTATGCAGTAATAAGATTAGACATGAAAAGTCAGCACCGTATTCCCCACATCAAAATGGCACTGCTGAAAGGAATTGGCGCACACTTTTTGACATGGCCAGGTGCATGCTTATAGAAAATGAGATGCCAAAAAGTATGTGGACCTATGCAGTACAGACAGCAGCTGTAGTAAGGAATAGATGCTTTAACAACTGCACAAAACAGACACCTTACTTTATGCTGACAGGTAGACGGCCTAACCTTTCCAGAATGCACAAGTTTGGGTCAGTGTGCTATGCCTATAAGCAAGACAAAAAGAAACTGGACTCAAGGTGTGAAGAGGGAATTTTTGTTGGATATGACAAAAATAGTCCAGCCTACATGGTCTATTTCCCTCACAGTGGAAAAGTGCAAAAATGTAGACTTGTGAAGTTTGTGACCAAGACCAATTCAGAAAGAGAAACACAAACAGAAACCGTCTCTGATGATGATTTTGAGGTACAGAACAAATCTGGCCAAATCAAGCGTGATACTAACGTAAGTCCAGTATCTATACCTGTGGTAACAGAGACAGAAGACGACAAGAGTGAGCTTAGGCGTTATCCTTCAAGAGTGAGGAAGAAGCTAGCTTACTTATGTGACAGTGTATGTGGTAAGGAAAGTGAGGATCAGCTACTGACAAATATTGACTATTGTTACAGATTAATGTGCAATATCCCTTTAACATTTAGGGAGGCTGTAACTTCATCTGAGTCAAAACAATGGGTTATTGCAATGGATGAAGAAATGCAATCACTAAAAGAGAATGACACATATCCTGACCAACTTACCTCAAGATGAGAAAGCAGTGGGGGGTAAATGGGTGTACGATATCAAAACCAATGTTGATGGATCCGAAAGATACAAGGCACGATATGTAGCCAAGGGATACAGTCAGAAGAGGGGTGAAAACTATGATGAGACATGTTCACCTACCGCTAACCTCACCAGTATCAGAGCGTTAATGCAAAAAGCAGCACAGGAAAATCAGATTTTACACCAAATGGATGTTAAAACTGCTTACCTACATGCACCAATAGACTGTGAGATATACATGGACCAGCCAGAGGGTTTTGAGGTCAAATCTAGTAAAGGTGAAAAGTTGGTGTACAAGCTAGAAAAGTCACTATATGGGCTTAAACATTGAGGCAGAAATTGGAACAAAATGCTACATGAGTATCTGAGTGAAAATGAGTTCCTACAGAACCCTGCTGACCATTGTGTTTACACAAAAGAAACTGAAAACTGGAAAGTGATAATGATGATATGGGTTGATGATATAATCATTGCAGCTAGTGATAACAATGCATTGAAAGTTGTTAAAGAGATGCTCACAGCTAAATTCAGGATGAAGGACTTGGGGAAACTAAAACGTTTCCTTGGCATTGATTTTGATCAAACTGATTCATGTGTAAAGATGTCACAGAAGAAATATGTGAACAAAATACTTGAAAGGTTTTAGTGGGATTAGTGATTGTGTCTATTTATTTTATAGTCATAGCAACCTCATGAGCACAATAAGCATATCATGTAATAATAAGAATCCCTCTTGTAATGTTATATTAAAAATAGACTCCACAACACCTGGGAAGAACATCGATTATACGTCACCACTTGTCACAAAAGTGGCTATAAAGCAAAAGAAGGTTGCGCAGGGATCCAGTCGCAATTCATAATTTTCCTACCAACTGAAACTTCAGGATGCAACAAGTCTTGCCAGGCACTTTTTTCTTCTAAACTTGGTCTCCCTGAAATAACTATTATACACTGGCTGACAAAGACACCATCGACCATGACAAACAAGCGGCAGACCCGCCAGCTACATCTGGACCTAAGAGTGGCAAAAACGCAAAGCTGGAAACTGCCATCACGGATTTTCTTAAGGACCGGTTGAAGCACAGCGGCCTACAAAGACAAGAAGTTCCTTCACCCAGGCACAACCATCTCCCATCCACATCTAGAATATCAACAGATAAGAACTAGGGTTACAATACGTAACCCCCCGTTCTATCTCACACAGGCTCCGCCCTCTACTGGACTCTATGGGTACAGTGGGTGGAGCCCCGATGTATAAACGCCCTGTCGCCCTACAACATCGTCCTCCACACTCACGCCGTTGAAAAAGGCTGTTGATACAGCCATACCATGTGTAGAGTGTGCACGGACCTCAGTGGGGAAGGCTCTCCCCGCCTGCCCATAGGCATGTGAAATGCACTCGCAGAGCCATCCTGCCAGGCGTTTCTTGGATAGAGCTTTACCGGCCACACCATCCAAAAAGCACACAAACAGCTGTTCAGTGCGCCCTACATAACATACCAGCGCACGAGCTGGACAGAGGAGGTGCAATTTAGCCTGCCTGTCCCCAGTATGGAGTGGAAGACTAAAGCCGTCAAACTGTATAGCCCTCAACCTGAACAAACTCCTTAGTTTCTTGGGAACAAAGGAGGGGTTCGGTCTGAGTGTCGCCCTCCAATACGGTCACCCCGAATCAAAAGGCAACTTGGGTGCATCGACAGAGCGCTCAGCTCGCACACTCTCTTGTCCGAAGTCAAGGCAAGCAGCAAAGCTGTTTTCAATGATAGCGTCTTCAGGGAGGAGAGCTCCAGAGGCTCAAATGGTTCTGTGACCAAAGCCTCGAGCACCAACGGCAGATCCCATTGCGGGGTGGAGACATGCACCACTGGGGTCTCCTGACCCCCTGCAGAAAACGCGCCATAAGCGGTTGACTAAAGGCTGACCTGCCGCCAAATCCCTCATGGCAGGACGAAATGGCTGCTGCATACACCTTAATTGTGGAATGAGCAAGCCCCCTGTTCACCAGTATCTGTAAATAGGACAGAATAGAGCCCAACGTACAGGACAGAGGCTCTAGACTCCTTTCTTCACACCACCGCTGGAATCCCAACCACTTCGTCCTGTAACAGGCTGTGGTGGATCCTGCTCCTGCTGCCTGGATAGTCTGAATAACCTTGTCAGACAGTCCACCCCGTCTCTCCTTTTCAGGAGCCAAGCCTGGAGAGGTTGGCGCAGAATAGCCCCTATTGCACCTGCTTCCTGAGACAACGCCCCCCAGACCTGAGGAACCGTCCAGGGCTGGACCACCATCATCTGTGTCACCTCCGCGTACCACGGCGCCGAGCGGCAACCTGGGCCTACCAGGATGACTGACAATCGTTCTCGTCTCACCCTCTCCAGGAGGGGGAGACTGAGACACAGCAGTGGAAAGGCGTAGAGCAGCTTTCTTGGCCATGGCCCGTGTGCAAACGCGTCCACCCCAAAGGGTGGATTGTCCTGCCGAGCCAGGAAAAACCATAGGGTACAGATGCTGTTGCGCCTGTTGGCGAACAGGTCCACCTCCGCTTTCCCGAACTGGACCCAGATCTGCTTCACCACCTCTGGGTGAAGCATCCATTCGTCTGGCAGGGGCCCACCTCTCGACATGAGGTCAGCCCCCCTTCGTATTAACGCTGTGTTTCACAATAACGGTGAAATGCATTAATCGGAGCTATTATACCAGACGAGGTGTGTTTTCTGACAACAACAACACGCCGGCTATAGTGTCTCTGAACCCGCACAGTGCTTTGACAGCACTTTCTGCGGTTTATTCCACTCACGTGCGCGCGGCCACCTGCTGCTTCCTTTACTGGAGTTACAGCGGGGCGGCGAGTGTGGGACAGTGTTCTCTCTCTCTCTGTGTGTGTGTGTGTCACAAGAGCTATATTCATAGCTCTGCTGCCTTGGCTACAATCTTTCATCGTTGCTGTTGTATGATTGGTGTTTAACTACGGTATTTAGCGTATACACTACAGCACCTCCACTTTTAGGGTTGACGTCGAAGACCCAAACGTTGCCCGGAGGTCCCCCGGTGTTGTTGCGGGAGCTGCTGCACTAGCTAACGCTGCACTAGCTAACGCTACATTAGCCAAACAAACGCTAATTTCTTTTGCAAAAGGTGCAGCAGGCTTCAAACACGTTCCCCTCCACTGGTTTCAACCAAGCACTAAATTCGATGTTTTCCAACCAAATACGGTTGAACTTACACTTCCCCATATTTATTTGTAAGTAGATTCGAAGAGACATTAGTTTCTGACTGCTGCTAGCTGAAGCTTGGTTGCTAGGTTACTAGCTGGGTGTTCTCCGATAAGGGGCCGGGGGAAACAAAGTTAGTGATGACTGGTTCCATGTTGATTTATTTCAATACAAATTGTTGGGGGGAACTGAAAGGCTATTACCGTTACTTTGCAGCCCGGACATTTCCCCCAAAACACATTTTAGACGCGATCGCAACACAGAAGTACCTTTCAAATCCCATCATTTTGAAGACCTTCTAAATCATATTTAAGACCTTTCTTATTTGTTTGGTCATATTTAAGACCTTTTTAAGGCCTTAAATTCAGATGATCAAATTTAAGACTTTTTAAGACCCCGCGGGAACCCTGCCATAGAGTCCAATAGAGGGCGGAGCCTGTGTGAGATAGAACATGAACAAAAGTGCTTGTATTGGCAGATGATCCTGTGCCACTGTGAAATAATGACACTATAATTTACAGTTTTTTACTATGTAAAATCTGATTTTTTTTCAAATAAAAAACATCTATATTGATTCCGACTTTTCTACATCCAACTCACAGGTTTATCATTACTTTGAGAAAAAAGATTATTAATTTAACCCTTTTAGAAGTGTAGATATGGTCATTTGTTCTGGGAATGTCATTTTCGAGCCTGAGACCTGAAAAACAGGCTCAGGGCTTAACAGGTTAAATTGAGGCACTTCACTCACTTGTTCATCAAATGTTAAAACAATTTAAAACTCAGTTAATGGGGTTAATTTTTAAATTGCTTCAATTTATCATCGTAACAGATCAAAACGTTCTGATTCATTTTACAATAAATCAATAAATGGTATTCTTCTACAAACAAAAAACTAAACAATTAATACATTTAAACAAACCACTAATAGTATATTAACTACTTCATTCAAAATGAACATTCACTTTAGATAATAACACTGGTATAATAAACGGAGCGCTCTCTTTTCCTCTCTCTCTCTCTCTCTCCTGACAGCCCGTCAGTATCTCATGCAGCTCGCTACTCCAGTAATGAGTGACCCAACAGTGAAGAATAAAGATATGTATAACTAGTTTAGCTTGTTCCAGAGGTAGAAGTGTGTTTGGTCTAACTTGAAACGTGTGTTTTGCTCCGCTCACCGGTCCGATACAGCGGCTGAGCTTCAGGTGATCACGGAGCTGCGTGACCTAAACAATAAGTGTTGCTTGGCAACGGGGTGTGGCGGCAAAGTATATATTTTTTCTCTCTCTCTTAATTCCCCATGCCCCAAAATTCACTCGATGATTAATATACCCGTTTTAGGAAAAGTCATGAAGTTTGAGATGTTTTTTACTCTCAACCAAACAACAAGACCTGTCACACAACAATGTCAGAGTCACTGGCGGCCGGCTACCCCAATAAACAGACGTTACTAACCGCTAAACAGCGGAACAACAATGCCCCCCCCCCCCCATTCCGTGTATCGTCAAAAATACACACAAGTTCTGTATAAAACGTACGAACACGGCTCACAGCGAACATGTATAACACATACATTTCCGCCATGGTCTACATGCGCTTGTACGTCGCTGCCATGTTTCAACGGAGAAACCGTATTCAACACAACATCGGACAAGGCTGGCCTGTAAAAATACAAGTCAAGGCTAAGTGTTGAGAACACGGCGGGCAAAGGTATACGGGTCGTGCTGCAGCTAGATTTTCCTGTCCTCTGTTAGAAGGTGTCGGCGACAGACGTGCGAGGAAGAACGGCTTTCCACAGGCTGTTCCAATTGAATTACTTCATTGATTGTCCAGGGTAGTGAATTTTACATGCAATGGTAATTGGATGGGTGTGGTATCTGTAACATAAAGATAAACAGGTATGAATAAACAAGCATTATAGAGGGACAATGACCAGTGACATTGTTACACAGTAAATTAGGTAGAGAAAGAAATGGCACAATTAGCTGGCCTATGCTGCCCTCTATTGGCCAAAGGACGAAACAGAATGGCGATAGAATTGACACGTTATTACATAAAGTAATTAACTATTATAAACAATCACGCATGAACAACATACAGGAATGCACACAATGAAGTCTCTATAATGACTACAATATAAAGAACACTGCATACATTGGCCCCTGCATCAACTTGGCGTTACATTGTTCATTATGCAAGGTGAGGGAGTGTGCCTGGTGCAGCCGCACCTCGTGCTGTCCCATAGTCAGCATGGCAAAGTTAGCGGCTAGTGCTAACTGCCTTCTATTGCCGAGTAAACTCTGTATTATGAACATTAACCCACAAATAACAGAACTAGGCAAGAATATATGCACTTACATTTTCATGCACGCACACTCATGTCCACAACACACAAAGTTAACAACACTCTCAATTGTCCGATGCTACTAGTGTCAGTGCGATCCTGTTACGTCAACAAGTGCACGTTAGTGCTGCAACATGGTTGAAACCATTCGGGCCTATGTTAGGGGGTGCAAGGAATAGTCCAAGTAATGGGGGAGTTTTATACACTAAGTTTCAACACAGCTGCAACTTTGTCATATCCCAATCCATGCTGTGTGTACAGTTATAGCGTTATATGTCTGGCTCGGTTTACTATAACACCGGTCACCTCACCATCAAAATGCATTATAAACGCCTTCAGGTGCTTGAACATAAATTTGACGCCTTCTGTAGCTAAGCTAGCAAAGCTAACTGTGGTGGGTAGTTGAACTCATTGTATCTATCTTTTGGTTTAAATAGTACAGTGCACTTTACTGTTAACATTCCTTGTTAGGTAAAACACACACTTACCTGATTAGGCAAACGAGGTAGACAAATGTCCCAAGAATCCCCAACTTCACATCCAAATTCAGCCACACGTTGATGTTTCTGTCCGCAAAATGTCAGCGCCGCTGAGAGACAGTGACGGGACCCTGCTCAGACCCTGCGGAATCCCCGTAGACGAAAGGAATGCGCATGCGCGCAGTCGTCTGGGTTTCCATGGAGGGAAATGTGACTGCAACGGTCTTAACGGTTAACTAAAAAATCCTTGTTATGCTGTGTTTTAAATACAAGTATAGGGGAGGGGGAGGGGAGAGTTGGTCTAAATTCATTGTAGGGAATTTCAACGTTGAAAAACCGGCATCTATATTAAATTGATTCCACAACATTTTTTCAAACGTTGAAATGGTATCCTTAATAACAAATCGAATCCACATTGATTTTTCAACCTCAACCAAAAATAACCAATTTAACCAAAATCCAATGTTGAATTAATGTATTTTGCTATCTGGGAATGGCCTTAACCTCTTGTAAAGTATCACATGCACTCACATGGACGTTGAACTCAGAGCCTTTAGAGTCTCGGGGAGACAAGGGCCGACTAATGAAGAGTGATATTAATTCCATAATCCCACACATGAAGAGGAGCTCAGGGAACACGAACAGCCATTGGTTGGTTGAGCCTGCTGACTGCAGGATATCTACACTGCACACACACAAACCTCAAGGTTGACTGTCAAAGCCCACCAGTAGGTTATTGCAGACTCGTGGACTAACAGCGTGCGGGCGTCTGAATACAGCAGGAGCTCTAAAGACATCTGCCTGGCTTAGAAGCTAAATACAATTGTATTTTGAGGAAAGTCCATTGTAGATACTAATCAAGTTTTTTCATTTCCGTACAGTTTTATGTTTATGTTTATTTAGGATCCCCATTAGCTTTTGCTCTTGACAACAATCTTATGGGATTAGTTTTGTTTCATAAAGATAAAGCAACACTTTATCAGAATCAAGCAAAACTAAGAGTTTAAGAGAAAAAAATAAAACTATAAATTGCAAACAAATCATTTGTGTAATCAGTCTTTTTTCTCTATTTTAACATATCTTTTTGTTTGCAGTTCTCTTTGCTTCTTTCTCAACGATCAGACTTTTGCTCTCGCTGCAGCTCTCTCGTTTGCGTTCCCTCATTTTTTGTTTTCGATTGACACAAACGTCCCAGGTGGGATGGACTTTCAGGGGTGCGTCCCCATTGGCTACTCAGTTTTTGAGTGACAGCCCACTACACCACAGATCATACAGTCCACTCTGCCATGTTATTGTTGGTGTCACCTGGGGAGTTTTCATGAAAATATCGGACTTATCTTATGGATTGCTGTGCATTATGGCCTACTTGTGTTTATACTTTATTCCAACTTTAAATATTTTAATACCTGAACACACTGCTGCTGTAAAATAATTTCCCAATTTGGGATCGATAAAGTATTTATTTTATAGATAAAAAAACACATCCATCTATTTTCAAGCTGAAGGTGGTACACAATATAAACTGTATACTGTAATTTTTTCAAAGACATGTTACATATATTGCTATGTTTAGGACACACAATTAAAGACTGCTTTAATTTAAATTCTACAATATAAAAGTGGCAGATTTGCTTTATTAAACAGACCAGACCTAGGTTGCATAACAACACAATTAGGAACATGCTCACATCTTACTATGTTGGTCTGAAGAGCTGAAGCATTTATACATACACAATGGATGTGTTGTCTCATTCTATATCCTGTGAGAAAATGATATACATTTAGCATTACAAATTCGACATACTATTCCTAGCCTGAGGAAGATATGAATAATCAACAGATTTGAATGGAATCTCTAACATTTTCATGTAGAATAAAGACAAAAGAGTGATTATACAAATTACATTTATTGAAATTTTAACCAGAAGATTAAGTCTCAAAGAATGTTTTAAATAAAAGGACATTAAAAAATGGATAATAATAAAATCTATTAAATGTATGTAAAGACATTTGGTCAAATGAAATGACACTGAGCAAGTGATAAGAGCATTCTCCGCCTCATTGTAGCGAAAATGGGCCCAAATATCACATCGTTTCTTTCTCCCAAGCAGTGGT
>CALSBW010023671.1:85470-98453 GCA_943590975.1 Lindbergichthys nudifrons | reverse complement strand
ACTCCCTCTAGGGGCTGACCTTTTGGCCCTGGTTGCTTTGGGTTGGAGTGCCATTCTTATCAGTTGCTCGGCCGTCATTGGTACTGCATAAAAAGGCATCACTAGCTGCACCATAGCACAGGTCCCCGTCCAATCCTGTGGTAAAACTGGGTACAAGGTTTTAGTGCCACAATACCACCACACATCTGCTCTGGGAAACTGGGTAATGGGGATAGCTATGCCTGGGAGAAACTCCTGGTTCATTACAACCTTTGTAGAATTGCACCACTTAAGAGTTCCTACTTCAGTACCTTTTAGGTAGTTCCTTGTGATGCAGTCATAAAGTCCCTCGTAAGACGTGAAGGCAGGTGGAATTTCATTATTTTTTACCACTGGATACTTTTGAGAAATGTCAACACAATCTGCTGGGGGTTTTTGTCCATAGAGTTTGTACATACAGATCTGTCCTCGTGGGTTATTGTGGGCGTTAAATGGAAATGGTACTGTTCCCAAACTTGGTCGAGCAGCCGCACAGGCCAGACAGTCCGCCATATTGCTCTGCTAAACAGAATACACAACCCAGTCTAACCAGGAATTTGTGTCCTCGTATCCCGTTTCTACTGCTATGACTTTCTGTATAGAAGTCGTACTCAGATAGGTGACCAGTGGATTGTTCTCGAATTTAGAAGGGGGTACTTCTGGTTTTGGCTGGAGAAGGGATTCAGTGTAGGGTGGGGCGAGATCAGGGATTACATCAGCTGAGGGTTCAATTATTTTCACTAAAATGTATCCCATTGGGTCTTTTCCAGGAACTTCTATCCCTATCAGTAAATGAAATGCAGTGACATCTCCCTTTTTCTTAAAGACGGGAGTGAGTTCACTTTTAAAAGCAATTATTATTGGATTATGTTTGCTCATATCTCCACTATGGCGACCTTTGGAAAAGGATAGCTGAGACCTAAACGCCGAACCAGGGGGATTGTTATTTCCTTCAGCCCTAGCACTCCAATATACCTTCTCTGAACTGGGACACCATGAATTATCATCTGGCCGTCCCCAAGCATGGATGCACCCATAAACGTCATGGCCTGTTTTGTCATGCAAATCTCCACAAACAACCACATCACACACATCAAGACTGACCGTAACTGCTTCACCTCTTGGAATGAGTATTTCTAACATCTCCCTTTGCGGCTCAGCGGATCTTTTGGCTCTGGGGATCAATGGAAGTTTCTGGATCACAGCTTGCGTTTTGTTAGTGTTATTGGCACTTTCTACGAGTTCAGAAATGGATTCGGGTTTTTCACGATGCTGTACTCCCCACCCAATCAGAAAGATGCCAATCGTAATGAATACAACTAACAATGATATCACAATTCTTATCCCTAGGGAGCCCCTTAATTGCTTTAACTTTTTCAATGGCATTTCATCAATTTTATCCATGGTTATATCAGTTACAGAGTTCTATAATGATGAGTTCAAAAATAACAGACACCGAAATAAAAAACAAAATGTTGGACTACACAGAAAGAAAAAAAACAAAATCTTGGGACTCTCTTTTTTTACAACAAAAATAGGTTTCAGATTAAAAACAGTAATAGTTTTTCTGCTCTAGTGATCAATCTATAATCTAGAGACAATTGGTCTTTTCAGCTGTTTCTATCTGAATGTCTCTTGATCTGATTTTTATTTATCGTTTTGTTCCAGCTCTGCCAAATCAGTCCTAACTTCCGAGAGCTTTCTGGAAGGTGCCAGTGCAGGCCGACAATGTGTCAGATGGTGCCAATTTGCTCCTTTTTTACCTTTTATCCGGAGCGCGTGTGAAGTTCTTTCAACAACTTCCCACGGTCCAGTCCACCTGGGTTCAGCCCACTTTCTTTTGTGAACTTTCAACCTCACCCAATCACCTGGCTGTAGAGGAGTCTCTTCTGGTGCTTCGTCTGGTTTCTCTGCAGTTCTTTGAACCTGTGTAGACAAAACTTGGATAATGTTACTCAGAGCCCTGACATATTCATCAACTTCTATTTGTCTGATATCTAAAGCTGGGCCACTCCCTCCTTCTCTAGGAGGACCAGGCATTGGCCTACCAGTCAACAACTCATGGGGTGAAAGATGTGTTTTAGCACCCTGAGATGATCTCATTGACATGAGTGCCAAAGGCAAAGCATCAACCCATTTGATTTTTGTACCAAAAGTGACCTTTGCAATTTTCCCTTTTAATGTTCGGTTTGCTCTTTCTACAATACCCTGAGACTGTGGGTGGTATGCTGACCCAAACTTATGAATTATACCGAAATATAACTCTACTTCCTCCAAATGTTTGCTTGTGAAATGTGAGCCATTGTCTGACCTTATTATCTTTGGCACTCCATAGCGGGGTATAAGTTCTGTTTTAAGCCACTTAATGACTGTCTTTGCATCTTCTTTCTTACAGGGAATGGCTTCAATCCATCTAGTATAGCGATCAATCATTACCAACATATACCTAAACCCTCTAACTACATTCTCTGCTCCCATGTCTGTGTAATCAATACAAATGTCTTTGAATGGGGCTTCTGGGACTGGATATCTTCCCATTGGGCATTTGTATGGCTTTCTTACATTAAATGCATTGCACGTGTCACAGTCGTTTACGAAGTTTTCAACCATGTCTTTCATGTAAGGATGCCACCACTGTTGTTCAATGTCTTTTGTTGTTCTAGCTTTACCTACATGAGTGGGACCATGTGATTGTTCTATTAACAGGTGGCATAACTTTGCAGGTGCTACTAAACGGCCATCGTGGGCTCTCCATAGGCCATCTACTTCTTTTGCTCCTTTC
Organism: Lindbergichthys nudifrons; assembly: GCA_943590975.1. Lineage (NCBI taxonomy): Eukaryota > Metazoa > Chordata > Actinopteri > Perciformes > Nototheniidae > Lindbergichthys > Lindbergichthys nudifrons. The sequence goes on along the minus strand of CALSBW010023671.1, from coordinate 95,653 downwards.
TGACTCCATTGATTCTGTTCATACACTCCAGCATATTTCTGCATGTCTATGATGTGTTCGGTGGTTAACTCTTCTTGAGTATCGGCCTTTGTACATATCATTTGCTTGCTGTACCCTCCTGCCTGCTTTGCTGCTTTGTCTGCTGCATCATTTCCTCTGGATATAGCATTGTCCAATGTTTGATGTCCTTTGCATTTCATCACTGCTACTTGTGATGGCAACAGTACAGATGTTAGCAGGAGTTTTAGCGCTTCAGCATGTTTTACTGGTGTTTTAGCAGATGTTAGGAACCCTCTTCTGATCCACTGTGGTCCGTCTATATGCACTGCTCCATAAGCATATGCTGAATCTGTATAGATATTGACTCTTTGTCCCTCTGCATGCTCCAAAGCTTTGGTGAGTGCCACAACTTCTGCCAGTTGGGCCGAAGCAGGCTGGGAGATGATTTCTGCTTCTATGACCTGTATCGTGTCTCCCTCCTGCTGGACTACTGCATAGGAGGCCACATTCCCGTCGTCTCCCTTGTAACAACAGCCATCACTGTATAAAGTGAGATCTGGCTTGTCCAAAGCGTCTATCTCTAAATCAAATCTTATCTTGAGATCTTTTTGGGAGACAAATTCACAGTCATGGGGTGTGTGTTCATTTGTACTCAATCCTGTAGACATGTTTGTTAACCCTACTTGGTACGTTATGTGTGGTTTCAACAGACTACTCTGAATCTTAATTTTCCTGATAGGAGAAAATGTAAATGCCTGTGAATTTATAAATGCTACTACTCCATGTGCCGTGTTGACTTTCAATGGGTGGCACATTACCACGTGTGCAGTTTTCTCGATGACTTTTGCTAGTGCAGCTAGATGTCTTGCACATCCTGTCTGGCCTAGTTCTATATTGTCCAACTTTGAGCCATCAGTACATGTCTCACTCCCCCTTTTTTCTGAAACAGGACTCCATTGACTATTCCACCTGATTCAGAAACATCAAGGAAAAAATCATTGTCATAATCAGGAGTGGAAAGGTGTGCCGCTTGACTCAGGGCTTGCTTCGTCTTCGTGAAAGCTTCTTCGGCTAACGTTGTCCACTCGAGAGTAGCTTTAAGATTTCTGTTTCCTGCTTCTGCAATTATGTGTCTCAGTGGTTGTGTCAAATCCACATAGTCCGGTATGTAGGTCCTGCTATATCCTGTTAGGCCCAAAAATGCTAGCATCTCTTGCACTGTTTTAGGCTTTGGTTGGGAGAGGATGGAAGATCTTTGTGCTGGTGTCAGAGTCAGGCTGTTGGAGGAAATCATTCTTCCCAGGAATGTAACCGTTCTCCTTGCGATTTGAGTCTTCTCTCTCTTCACCTTGTATCCAACATTGGCCAGTAGGATTAGCAATTTCTGTGTCACAGCGAGACATGTTGCTGCATCTGGTCCGGCTAGGATCAAATCATCGACATACTGTATCAGAGTCACTCCTTCTGGTAGTTGTAATGCACTGAGATCTTGTTTTAACGCACGATTAAATAATCCCGGACTATCTTTGTATCCCTGTGGCATCCTATTGTAAGTGTATCTCTGTCCCTGGTAGGTGAAAGCAAATATATCCTGGACATTTGGATCTAATGGCAAGCAAAAGAATGCATTAGCTAGATCTATCACTGTGAAATATTTGTGACCTGGATTAAGACTTTGTAATGCCACATGTGGATCTGGGACCGGGATATTTGCAGTTTTAGTGACATTATTGACTTCTCTTAGATCATGGACCATCCTCCAACCCTTGTTCCCAGCTTTTGGTACTGGCAAGATGGGGGTATTCCATTCTGAGCAGGTGTGTCTGATTACTCCAGCTTGCAACAATCCTTGGATGGTATTTCCGATCCCCTCAATCTGTTCTTGTTTTAATTTGTATTGAGGGCGCCAACATGGTCTGTAATCTGCCAACATCTCCACTGAGACTTCATGATTTACTAAACCAACATCATAGTCTCCAGTGGTCCAAAGATATGTTGGTACTTGTGACAGCATGTCTTCTGTGTCTGGATGGTTTGAGTGTTCTCTTCCATGATCTCTGTCCAATTCCTGTTTTTCCAATAATCCTTTTTCCTTGCTATTGTTTCCAATCCTCCACATCGTGTGGTCTGTTGATTTCCACAGGAAAGGTGATTCTGTTGGCAACCAGTCTGTGTTCAAGGCAGTCTTTATCATTGGACCCAATGATCTAGATTCCGCTCCTATGGTCATGGCAAGCGTGACATGAGGAACAGCTTCTTCAGATAAATTGTACCATTGTCTTTGTTCTGATGTGAGTTTTACAGCTGCTGCTACACCCTGGGGTCCTACATAGATGTCCGCCACTGTCAAATCTTCCGTCATTCCCTCTTTATCTTCCAACCAAGCGTCTTGATATTCTTCATCTGGTCTTCTTAGATAATTGTTAGTACAATGAAGGGGATCTTGTGGGGGTCCATAGGGTCCCAGTGTATTTATCCATGGCTTCCAGGCCATGTAGGTTCTCTGCACATGTGGAGTATCGATTTCAGTGGTGATCAGGCGGCTCCAGTACACTGTAGTTGTGTCATTTTCTTCATTGTTCTCTGGATTTGCTGCCATCATCATGATTCTTTGTTGGCCGGCATACGTTTGGTAGAGTGGTATTTGTCCTGGAAATTGGATTATGAGTCCATCTGGGGTACACAAAATTCTTGCTCCTGATTTTACTAGGAGGTCTCTTCCCATCAGATTTATGGGACAATTTGGTGCATAGAGGAATGGATGTTGGAGAAGTTGCTTTCCAATTTTTGTGACCAATGGTAATGTATATGTTTGTACATCAATTTTTCCCGAGTATCCGACTGTTTTGAGGGTATGTTTTGAGAGTGGAGGTGGTTTTCCTTTCAAACTAGTTAAGCAGGAAGCTGTGGCTCCTGTATCCACCATCATGTCCACCTTTTCTCCCTCAATCTCACAGGTGACCATTGGTTCATCTTGGGCTGGAATTACGTCACCTGTGATTGGATCCTCTGGGCCTCCTCATTGGTATGGACCACTCCAAGCTGTCAGAGGCATTTGGTTCATGTTTGGTACCCCTCCTCCTCTTGGCTGTCCTTGAAATCCTCCGCCACCACTGAGACCTCCCCTCTGTTGATACTGTGTAGGCATATACATGGATGCCTGCTGTTGTTGTACTTGGGGATAATACTGTTCTGTCTGGGGCTGGACATAATATGGTGTTTGTGGTTGCTGGAATTGGTTTTGCGGACATTCATTGTGCCAGTGTGTCATCTGTCCACATGTGAAGCAACCTCCATTCTGGACACCTTTTCCTCTTCCTCTGCCTCTTCCCCGGAAACCTCCTCTTTCAGGCTGTTGGTTCTGTTGAAAATGTTCTTGGACTTGAATTTGAACTGGTAAAGGTGCCTGCACTGCATTTTCCGTTGGTTTGGCCATGTCTGTCGTAGCTATCATCTGCTTTGTCATTTTCTTGTTTTTATTAGCTTCGTTATCTTTCTCAGCTACTTGCATCTTCAAAAGTCTTTTGGCTAGTTTTCTTGTATCTTCATCATCTTCCATCTTTAATTCCTGGTGTTTGGCGTCATGGTGAATGAAATTTAGTCTCCATTCTTCCGGGAGTTTCGCTTCTAGTCCCACCACATCTCTCAGGCGTTCCTGGACTGATTGAGGAAGGGCTTTAATGACCGCATTCTTCCACAACATTATGACAGCTGGAGAGGCGTCATGTCGTTCTCCAGTGCAGTCTTCCCACACCCCTTCACATCTCTTGAGGAAAGCATGCATGTCTTCCCCCGGTTCTTTTCTCAGGCTGTTGAGAGCGTGTAAACTGCGTGTTGTTGGGTAGATATTACGAATAGCAGTCCAATATCTCAACCTTATTTGATTGAACGAAGTGTCATCTGGAGAGTTGGTGCATTTGGCCTTGGAATCTACTGTTCTTGCCTCTAGTCTTCCTTCGATCCGTCCAAGCAGTGCCCTTATGTCTCCCAAGCACAGGTGGTCTTGGCCAGTATATTTCTCCAGATCATTCACCCATTTCTGACCTCCTTGGGTGTGTGGTGGTAACTTTGCCACTAACGTTTCCATGTCCCTGTGTGTCCATGGTTGGTAGTCAAATCCTCCTCTTCCAGCCGCTATCAATGGCATGGAGGTATGAACACGGGCCTTGGTTCTTACAGGTTTGGGGCATGTGTCAGGGTGCTGTTGCTCGACTTCATCACTACTACTGTTGTCTGGGGAAGATACAAAACTGCTTCGTTGGTGTGACTGTTCTGGGTATGGGGAGTGTCTGCTGGTTACAGACTGTGCACTGCCGCCGTCTTGTTCTTGTCCTTTGGAATAATCTTTGTCAGGAGAGTAGTTTGTTCGGCGTGATGTTTGAGCTTCTTCCCATTTTTTAGTTACTTGTTTTCTTTCTTTCTTTACTCTGTCTTGCTTCTGTTTGTTTTGTCTTTCTTCCATCATTTCTTGGGATCTTTCATCCTCTTGACGTCTTTGCTCCTGACGTTCTTGGTAATCATCTTCTTTTCTTCTTCTTACTTCCATCATGTCATTATATGCCTCCTCTTGCTTTCGTCTTTCTTCTGCAGCTTGTCTGTGTTCCTGTTGATCTCTGAACTTTTCCTGTGCGTCTCTCCCTGCTGCTGTTGGTAGTAGTAGAGAGAAAGACGCCATGTCTGAACCTGCCGTTGATAATGCCTCAGCATTGAGAGGTTTCTTGCAGGGCTGGAATGACATGGGTGTTCGCAATGTGCTTTGCTGTTCTCTAGCCATGTCCTTTATCTCGTGGATGTGTTGTTCGAGCTGGTCAGACTTACTGTTTAGCATTCTTACTTCATACTCTAACTCTTTAACACTTCTTTCCGTAGGGACCTCGTCCAACTTCAATATTCCTCCTGAGACATTAAACGTTGGGGCTTGTATTGAGGTATGAGAGAAAAGATCTGTTCCTGTCATGTAAGGAGGAGGTGGCTCAGGCAGGCTTGGATAGAGTCTTGGAGTTTGGATCACTGGAACATCTTCTGTTTTTTCTGCTGTGTCTTCCTTTGCTGGGAAACCTGCTTCTTGAACCACATACATACTGTTTGTCGATTCTTGGCTGACATATTTCAGATGGAGTATCAGAATTGTAACTGTTGTTTTCCTGTTTTCCGCTTTCTTTAAAGCGCTTTTTCCAGATTTATGCCAAGAAATCCGTCCGGCTTTCTCCCAATATTCTTGCTGATGTAGGTATTCTCCATTTTCAGAGTCAACTACAGCTTTTCTATGGGCTTTTGTCGGTCCAGGTTGATCATCAGCTGGAATCAATCCTCTCGTCTGCCATTGATCAAACAATTCCTGTATCTGTTTCCAGATCCTTTGTCTGTCTGATGCATGTGTTGTAGCATCTGATCTGAGATGTACCTTTTCCTTGATGTCTGCAGTTGACCCTGGCTCTGCGGGTGCTCCTAACTTAGTGTATTTTGGCGACATATTTCTCAAGTAGTTGGATATAGTTATTAAATATATCAAAGATGAATCACTAATCTCCTGAATAGTACCTTCGTTCCTGATATAAAATATCCTATGTCATCCGAACTTAACTTCAATATCTGGGATTTTTTTTTTTTTTTTTTAAGATTAATAAAGTAAAAATAAAAAATATGCAATTTTTTTAAAATCAGAATTATTATTATTATTTTTTTAAATAAAAATTGTACAGTGGCTTGGCTTTGAAATATGCTAATTTAAATCTTGTAAAAATATAACTTTACTGTGTATAGTGTATACTAAAATGCATGAAATTATGCTAATATCATAAACTGTGTTTACTTCAATTATGTGGTGTTTAGATATTCTACAGTCTAGTTTGAAAGACTATTATGTAAGGTTTCTTATCTTAATATCAGGAACCACCTGTGATTCTATCTATGTGTGATGAAGTACGTGTTCATCTATACCTCTTGAAAGCAAACTTTAGCATATTATTTTAATCAATTGGTGTTGTATTTATACGTTTTTACCCCTATCTTGTGCAACAATTCTGTACAACCAGCAGAGAGCGCTGTTCTAATTTTTCAGCTCTCTCCACCCGTGACAGCCATTCTAAAAACGGACTTCTTTTTAACAAGAAGCTTATTTTCTTAATAACTACCTTTGATATGGGAAGGAAATTCACTTTAAGATTAAACAGTAAAGCACAAACCAGCGAATACACATTTGCAAGCACAATTTTTAAGGATTAAACCGCAAAGCACAAACCAGCGAAATACACATTTGGAAGCACAATTTTTAGGGATTAAACCGCAAAGCACAAACCAGCGAAATACACATTTGGAAGCACCATTTTTAAGGATTAAACCGCAAAGCACAAACCAGCGAAATACACATTTGCAAGCACAATTTTTAAGGATTAAACCGCAAAGCACAAACCAGCGAAATACACATTTGCAAGCACTAATATTTCAAAAATCAGATTTGAGCTTTAGAAAATACAATAATCCTTTTCTTCAAAGACCAAACTCCAAGAGTATAGATAACCTGATTAAGCAAAATGGAATATCTAATTCCAACTTTGACTCAAGAAGAATGATTTGTTCTACACACTATGGAGGTCATGAATATTGAATTAGCCTCATGTGAGTGAAACTGAATGGATTTCAAAAAACCACTGGTCCTCTGAATTTGCATTTCACAGAATGGCGACTGCCATGTGTTTGTTTGTCCACATGAGGTCAAAACAAGATGGCAACTGATTTCAAATGCTGACCTGCAGAACAAAGAGTTTTTTGCAAGAAGAATTGCTGTCTCTGATGAGTTGAAACAGCTGACAGCTGTTCTCAGGATGTCCTGCTCGCCACAAAACACACAAATCTAAATGTTTCTATATAAGCTATTGAAGAATTTGATATAACTGGCTTCTTCTCACCTTTTGAATCTGGGCCCTGTGTGTCATGTGGTTCGCAGGATCTCCGTTGAAACTAGCCGGTTCCTCTCCCAGGCTGATATCACGTCGGGTGTCTCCAAAATGTAGATTAATCGTGATCTTCTCGCTCCCAGGAAAGAAACTTAAAATAATGAGACTAATGGAGTCTCTGAAAAGGTTCAAATGGGTACTTTAATTAAGTAACGTGGTTCAAGAACAAACATAGGTAAGGAAGAGACAAAGCCGGTGATGTCCCCAGGTGGCTGCAGCGTAGGAAAAGAGAGCGGGCTGTTGGTTTCGACTTCCTTTATCCTCTTGTTCTCTCCCGCTGTGCAGATAGTGGGACCACCCTTCTCATCTGCATAGGTTCGACATCGCGTAAAACAGATAATTTCAACATTGGTATTCCCTACCTACTTCCTTAAACCTTTTCTCCTCCTTATCTCTGTCATGACTTTCTATTTAATATCTTATAAACGGCTGTAATAGTTAGTAAAGAAGTCCTAGAAACACCTCTACGGCACAGTTCTCATTTACGGTAACTTCCTCTGACGTCATAGCTACTCACGTAATGTGAAAACACTCTAACATCAACTGTACCTTCATTTAATATTCAACAGTAATAATATCTCGACGTCTATAGTTGTAGTGTTAAAGTCCGTAGGTTTTGGTGTGCAACAGTCTATGTCATTTTCACTTTACATTCAGAAAAAGCATTATTAGCCACATGCTAACTGCTAACCGGATATGAAGGATATTCAGAATAAAAGTTTGACATTGAGATCTCCTGAGAACTTCCGGGTTCTTTCACAATAAAACAGCTTTTAGACTGACGATATGTTTTAGACTAAATCATGCTATTAAACATTGATTTTAATTTCTAACACTCCAAATAGTGTTAAGATCTCTGGGGAGGTACGAGCCATGATCTGTTTTGCACTGGACTGGGTCCGTTCATGTTAGTTTATAGGTTTGATGTGTTAAACCGGCGTTGTCTCGTTTAATAAAGTATATTGTGTGGAGTTCTTAAGCCGAAAAGCATATTTTTGTGTGATGTTCTAAGCCGGAAAGATTGTGTACAAGATTGGTATAAGATCAGCTTTTAAGGTCAGCATCTATAGAATTTAGAGCTAAGATAAATGAAGATTGTCTTGTTTTGTATTGGAGTTAGTTTTAACCAGTGTGGTTTTTATCTGCATCACATGTTCCCATTGTTCCCCTCCCCTTCCCCCAGTCACATGAGGTTAATGCTATACTGCTAAGCTAGTTAGCTAGCCAGTTGGCATTACTAGGTGGTGAAATAGTTTGAGTAAAGATACAACTGGTAACTACTGATTAAATACACAGCGATGGTGTAGATGAACATTGAGAGTAGATTAAGTTGTTTTTGTTTTTCATGCTTTTCAAAGAAAGTAATTTGAACTTTATTATTTGCAATATGGTCTAGCTGCGGCCGCGGCCAGTACACGACACTACACGACACGCCCCCTACACGACACGCCCACCTGACACGACACTACGGTGGCTGAGGGACATTACCGTACATGGCAGATTAAAAGCGAATTGACGACACTTATTATTATTATTGAGATCGTACATGGCAGATTAAAACCGAATTGCAAATGTTATTGTAGCATTTTAAGCAACTATTAGGCAAATAAATTAATAACCTAGTCTATCCGTTTGAGACACAACAGTATAACTTTCAACCGAAATCATTTTGTCAACAAACGGTGGTTTAGTAAACTTTTTTTAATATATAAAATAGGTATTAATGAGATAATCTATTGATTATGTTTGTCTAACTGCTACACATGTATTTTATACATAAATGTAGATATTTGTGAACATCTAAATATAGTTGTTAAAGGTTTTAAGATATACATAATCACATCATGGGGTCATTAAGGACCAAATTAGGAGGGCCAGTCAGGCCACTAATGACCTCAATCATTCACATGTATTATTATTACTTTATAAATTAAAAGTACTATGGGTCTATTACAAAACCTTTGAAGGAATCGCATCAATTAAAATAAATGTATGGCAAGTATGATCAAATTAACATAATGTCAAGATATAGCCAATAGACAATCAACATGCTTTGAATATAAAGAAAGAAGAACAATAAACAGATGAACATTTAGGTTTTATGTGTAAATTGTGAACAAACCATCTTATACACAGTTTTACCATGGGGTATTTCTAACAAGACCAAAAAGATATACAAGGCTTCCAAAACAGAAGAAACCAACTCAATACAGTATTTTAATTTCCTTCAAAACGACAAAAGCACTAATAAAAACCAAATAACAATAACATAAAGGAAAAGTAATTGAAGTGGTTGCCTGTTGTAAATACCTTGGTATCTGGCTTGATGATTGTCTCTTCTCTTGCGTTCGGTCATACCCCCCTTGCCATACTATTATCGGTCAAAATTGGCCGGTGTGTTTTGCAGTGATATTTCTGGAACCCCTTATCCCATTTTGATGGTTGACATCTCATTTGAACCGTCAAAGCCAGAATGACAGCAGGGGTGAATTTCATTTTATAATTTTGCAATAAGTCAAAGATATGTTTACTGTATATTATAAAAATGCTTGTCATGTAGGCATACTGGAGATGGGAAGGCTTTAGTCAGTGTTGTAGCTGAGATTCTTACCGTTCCAATGATGTATTAATAATAACTTGGATTTATATAGCGCCTTTCATGAGACCCAAGGTCGCTTTAAAAAGAACAGGAGTAGAAACAAACATAACAAAAGGCAGTCAGACGAACAGTTAGACAGACAAAACAAATAGATTTGGGGCCAAAGACCTTGGCAGACTTGAGGGCCCTTTTGAAGGCGTCAAGTGTGGGGATGTTGCAGATCTCCGCAGGGAGAGCGTTCCAGAGAGTGGGGGCTGCCAGACTGAAGGCTCTGTCCCCGAAGGATCGCAGGTTGGTGCGGGGGGCCAGAGTCTGAAGACCGCAGGTTCCGGGGTAGGGCATGTGGGAATTGTATTGATTTGATACAAGCAAGCCAGTGTTTCATTGTGTACTTTCAACTGCAGTATATGGTCCGGCAAGTTCAGCATTCACTGCATTCACTGTGATGAATATACAATAAGACACTGATACCGTTTTCCTCAATGAACATTTATTGAACAGAACATCATGTGGAAAATCAGAGGGGCACTATTCAAGCTGTTGGGGGCTGTGGAAATATTGTGCCATGTTGCTGCAGCAGCCGGAGCCATCACTGGAGCGGCCGTCGGAGCCATCACTGGAGCGGCCG
>CALSBW010023671.1:68727-85460 GCA_943590975.1 Lindbergichthys nudifrons | reverse complement strand
GAGCCATCACTGGAGCGGCCGTCGGAGCCATCACTGGAGCGGCCGTCTGGGCCATCACTGGAGCGGTCGTCGGGGCCATCACTGGAGGAGTCCTTGTGGTTGCTGGGGCCGCCGCCAACGTAGTTGGATGTTCAGTGTTCTTTAACTGCCAGCGCCACCATTTGGTAGAGCACATTTTGTGTCTTGATATCTTGTTGAAAAAAAAAAAAGTTTAACTCCATCTGATTCAGCCAGCTCTACCCTTTTGGTTGACATGTTATGCACAAAACAACCTCTAGATGTCACTGTGGTTTGAACAGAAAGCCCTTCAGCTAGTTTAAATCTTTATATATACACAGTCTATGGTTTAAATGTCAGGCCTACAGCATGGCCACAAACCCCATCTAAAAACAGAGGCCTGATTGCATTCACCTGGGTTACTTGGCTCTACCCAATAACTATATATCATTTAACTTTAAACCACACTTAAAATAATAATATAATTATACATATGTGCATGTCAGTATAGCAGCTAATACATGTTTTGTTTTTTTAAAACATTCAAATGTGAAAGACACCTTCAATGAATATTTAAAACTTACACAAAATCAGATTCTTGTAAAAATGCGAGTACATGCATTGTTCCATCTGTCAAGCTAAAATATATACATATATCTTAGCTCTTAGCTTGACATGCTAACTGAACGAGCATGTTCAGTTAGCATATATGCTAACTGAACGTCGAGCATGTCAAGCTAAGAGCTAAGATATATATATATATATATATATATATATATATATATATATATGTATTCCATTCCTTTACATTTAATATTTAAAATACAAATTAGCAAAATAAACACAATTACACTGCGCTAAACAGCCACATCGACAAACAAATGAGAACCTAAATAGTATGTAATTATATCTAAAACCACAATACGTTAATTACCTGTACTCGGTGCGCCATATTGTTTGTCTGTTCTCTGTAAACCTCATGTCTCCTTAAATATCCTTGCGTCAGCGTCAGTGTTGTCAATTTGCTTTTAATCTGCCATGTACGGTAATGTCTCTCAGCCACCGTAGTGTCGTGTCAGGTGGGCGTGTCGTGTAGGGGGCGTGTCGTGTAGTGTCGTGTACTGGCCGCGGCCGCAGCTAGATCCTTCTCATTATTTGGGTAAATAAAAAGGAAATAGGTTTATGAACCGGAAGTACTAGTTGATACATTTGAAAGGAGTTAAAAATAAAACAGCTCCCCTAGCGGCCATAAGTATTACAGTTAATACATTCTTCACCACACACAGATAAAGATTACATGTGGTTTCTCTGAATTGAAGTATTGTAGTTATTACATTTGCATAATTTCATAAACTTCAGAATACACTGTACACAGTTTATTTGGATTTTCACCATATTCCTATTTTCATATTTTAAAGGTCAAAACCATACACTGTACATTTTTTATTTTTTTATTTCTGATTTTAAAATTTGCATAATTTCTAATTTACTTTATTAATTTTTTATTAAAAAAAAAAAAAGAAAAAAGATTACCAGATTCTAAAGTTGAGTTCAGATGACATAGGATACTTTTATAAAGAATACAAAGGTACTATTCAGTGGATTAGTAATTCTTCTTCCATCCAAATGAAACATGTCACTAAGCGACACTAAGTTAAGAGCATTCTCAATGCCAGGCTCAACTGCAGATATTAAGGAGAGGGTAAACATCAGGTCAGATGCTATGACAGCGCCAAAAGATAGACAGAAGACATGGAACAGATTAGAGAAACTGTTCAAGCAGTGGCAAACGAGAGGATTGATTCCAGTAGATGATCAACCTGGACTCAGAACTCATATTCATTGTTGTTTGTGTATTTATGATGTTTAAAACAAACAAGGTATCTACCACGACTGTTTAAATGGGTAAACGTTTTTCGGGCTGCTAAGTTGGGATCGCGGAGAAATGCTCTCCGCAGACCCATTCTCACAGCGTTATAAACCTTTTTCTTACTCAATATAAAGCCACACTTATTGTTTTTACTTCGGCTGTGAGTGTTTGTGTGTGCTCAGGATGAGTTTCGCTTGTTCTCGCTGTATCGCCGACCCGGAAGCCTGTCTGCTCCTCGCAGCAGATCGCAGCAACGAGCCTCGCAACTTCCCGACCAATCAGAGCACACTGGGCTCACAGGGAGAGGGGGGCAGGAGCTCCAACAAGCCGTTTAGGACAAAGAGTGAATACCGGTGAATACACATACTTTACAGAGATTGGAAAATTGCTCAGTATAAATCTATTTTAGTATACCTCAACAATGGAATTATGATCAGTAGAAATGGCCATGACATGGGCCCTTTAACTGGTAAAATAAGATATAAATGAACAACAAAAATAAAGTACGTTACATTTATTTGTTATTGGCTATGGTAGGTTATTGGTTATGTTTGCATACTTATTTAGTGGGAATGCTGACACAGCATTCCAACTATCTGTTATGCTACGCACGAAATTATTTATTATTCCGCCGGGTTATTTTGCGCTGCTTCTTCTCCCACATTGAACATCGCAGAAACTCCGTTCAAACATAAAAACGTTCAGCTTGGTCAGGAATCAATGGCTATTACTTTTATCATTCATAACTTTCATAATTCCAGAGATACATCTCATAATGCATCCCATTTTTAACATGGAAGTCAATGGAGAACTCCATTCAACAATCTTCATGCAACTTCAACTGCTAACTGCTCCTTCATACTTTCACTCAGAAACCTTATTCCAACTTGAGGGCATGAAGTGACAAAAACTTTCAACATGTCTCCATTAAACTCCATTGTAAGTTCAGCCCAATCTTTCCCCACCACAGCAGCCGCACACCTTTAGTTAATCTGCCAAAAAGGCCACATTATTAACCCGAAAGTACACAAAAAGTACACTTCAGATACTCAAGTTCCTTGACATGCTTCACGCTTTGAAATTTCACCGATATCTGTTACGGTTCTTCAACAAAACGTTCACATGTAACAGGTTTATCTCTCATTCAGAACAATGGAAATGCTTTCCTCTCACTAATCACCATGGAAACCTTTGATCTCCGGACACGCTAACCCTGACATAATTAGAGCAGCAGACTAATGACGTGGTCACTGGAGTTTAACAGACTGTCTCAGCCTATTCTTTTCCGTCTGATGGAGACTTCATACTGACTTCAACATGTTCCACATATTTTAGACATTATTGGTGACGTATGCTTTTAGTTCTAAAGTTTTCAGTTCAAATATTCTGCTTCTTTTTCATGCATTTAGACTTTTATTTTCTTGTTCTTATTTCACATTCAAGTCCCCTCTATTCATGAACCCTTTAAAGTACTCAGCCACACCACTTATATACCACGTGCGCCTGTTGCTATGTCAGTTCATCTTTCAAATACAAGGTTGCTTGTTTGATTCAAGCTCTTGTAGTCAATATGTCAAGGTATTTATCCCTAACATTTTATCAGCTAACTAATGACACACACTCAGAGGATCTTTATAAACGTTTTAAGTATTGCACATCTTTAAACATGACTCTTATAAATCACTTTTATCACTTAAAACCAGCGATGCACTACAGTTTGGAATGGGGGTCGGTTGATGAAAATTATCCAATGCAAGGGGCCGGGAAAAAAATGGCTTGAAATATGAGCAATCATATTAAGAGCTTTGGATACAGTAAATACTACAACAGCATAGTGGAGTGCATATATTTTGTTTAATTAAATCAAACATAGCCCCAAGGCCTTTATAAATGGCAAGTTCAGAACTCAATACATGTGAAGCTAATATAACCATCAACATCATTAGATTTAGATTAAATGATCTACTAATTCACACAAAATAGCAATTTAGGGCCATACACAAACAACAGTGCATATTATGTTATAATAACAATAAAGACATGTGAGCCATACCACATCAATTGCTTAATTAAAAGCAAAAACAATTATCAAAAGACTTGTATTAATTACCAAACCACAACACACAGCCTTTTAAAACTCAAACCTTTTTTGATTAACATAGTGATAACTGACATACAGTATGCAACCAACTTGGCAGATATGTGCCATCTAATGAGAGAAATGGCATTTTTTCGATTTAGCAAGAGCAGGGAAGTCGGGTGTATACGTTGTCATGGCAATATGCATACAGTGATGCAGATGCTGTTCAGATGCAGATGCGGTTTTTATGGCATTCATGTGTGAGAATGCCGATTCGCACGTGTAAGTCGAGCCAAACATTGTGAGGACAAAAAGTCCAAGACCCCTTGAATGAGGGAATTTCTCGTGGCTGACTTCATGAGTCCAGAACTTTTCAGAACCTGCCAGCTGAAATGACTGTCACAGGTCATCTGATGACTGAATGTCAATGAGTTCGAGTTGTAAAGACGCCTCATTTAATGTCACAATCATCTCCTTTGCTTTCAGTGCAAACTCCCCCTCTACATTCACAGAGAAAGGGTCCTTCACAAATCTCATCACTTCACCCGGGAGACTGAAATGTTCAAACCTCGCGGCAAAGTTGATTTTCAATGCGTCCATAAATCCAGTCATCACCTCGGTGATTTGTAAACCTGCAGTGCGCAGTGTTGGAAAATGGAGCATTTTGCCTGGATATAAATCCGCAGAAAAAAGTGTGAGCTTTTTTTGAAACGCATAGAGTCTCTCCACAAGTTGTGTGACCATTTTATCTCTGCCCTGCAGCTCCAAATTGAGTTTGTTCAGATGTTGGAAAATGTCGCTCAAAAAGCAAACGGCAGCGTAAAACTCATCATTCTCTATCAGACACAGAAAGGCGTTGGCTTTTTTATGTTTTGAATTGCGGAGAAACGCCATGATCTCCTCCTTAAGTTCACAAAATCGTTTCAAGACGTTTCCTTTGCTTAGCCATCTAATGTCACTGTGCATGAGCAAATCATTATATTGAGCTGACATGTCTGACAACATCTGGCGGAAAAGGCGGTGCTGTAAACTGGAGTTACAACGAATAAAGTTAATAATCGCCATGACAGAGTCCATTGTGTTTTTTAACTCACCACTTAGTTTTGCGCACAGGAGGCTTTGGTGGATGAGGCAATGAAGCGATCTCAGCTGTGGAGCCACATCTGCCAGCCTAGCGGACAGTCCCTGTGTTCGGCCCGACATCGCAGGTGCCCCATCCGTTACAAGCATGTTAATATGATCCAATCCCAACTTGTGCTCCTTGAAAAACGAAACCACTTTGTGGAACATCACCTCACCGGTCGTGTGTCCATCCAAAGGAATTAATCCAAGTAGATCCTCCTGAAAGCACTCGCCATCAAAAAATCTGTGCAACATCGCTGCTGTCAGTGGATTCATCAATAGCTAGCGACATAACCTCGGCCTTTCTCAGTTTGTCCAAGAGAATCTCAAAAACGTCCGATGCAAGGGTCTCCACTCTCCTTGATGTTGACGTCTCAGAAATCGGAATGTTCTTAATTGAGTCAATAACGCTTTTTCGGATTTTCTCATCTGCAACCACTTCCTCAATTGATGCAAGCATACACTCTTTGACTGTCTCTGCGTCCGTAAAAGGCCTTTTATTTTAGCCTAATATCCAGGCCACTCGTAGGGATGCTGTGGTAGCTCTCTCTTGGTCAGTGCAAGCCTGACACAGGGAGCTACGTCTTTGGTCATAGCACGAAGTTAGCCCCAAAATCTTCTGGCGGCGAGCATCAGAGCCCGCTGGAAAAGTGGCGTCAAAGTTGGCGTGAGCTGTCTTAAAATGCCTTCTCAAGTTGTACTCTTTACACACCGATAAACACTCATTGCAGATTAAACACACGGGCCTCCCACTGATATTTACAAACAAGTACGCGCGCAGAGACGGAGTTGTCGCTACATTAGCTAGTAGGTGAGTTCGAAACCCGAGCCCGCCAAAGTGTTCAGACAATGCCTCTATCTCTCAATTGAACACCCTCTCTGGAATAAAGGCACTTTTTAAATTCAACTTTTTAACATTATACTCAAAGGGCCAGTAAATATCACCCGGGGGGGCGATTTGGCCCGCGGGCCGCCAATTGAATAGCCCTGACGTAGATCATGAAATCCTTTCCACTGCAGGGCCTCACACAGCTTAGTACGGTATAGTTAGGCCTTGGTAGGCCAGGCTCACTTTATGCTGCGTTTCCATTACAGTTTAGTAGCTGGGGCAGTAACTATGGTAACGCAGTGTAGGCGGAGCTGTGACGTTATCTTCAATGCGAACCACAGAAAAATAACATCAGCCGTTAGCTGTTGCACTCAGAGCTCACATCTCCTCATATCTGTTCAGAAACTAGACAAAAGTTAAACAAATACAAACCACAGACTGTCTGTGTCATGCCGAGTACTGTCGCTGGTTTATTTATGTCTGTAGGCCGTTGTTGTGAGTGTGGACGGTCGGAGCATATATTGTTTTAACTTAGCCATCTCCATTCAGAAAACACGCATTTTACAAGTTTCTTGTCTGTCTGCAGACTTGTCAAATCATTAATTCATGGTTTTTACTAACCGGTATCAGTATGTTGTTACTTCGGCATCATTTTGAAACGTGTATTACAATTGAACCTCTGTAAAATATGTTCATTTTGTCGTAGTTGTAGCCCCCTTGCCAGCGATTCTCTCACTAGTTTAGCATATTCAGCCCGGTTGTTGGCCCGGAAAGAACCACGATTTTGGAGGGCCAGAAAAACTGTGAAACAGTACCCGTTAACCGGAACTAACCCTAGTGGAAACGCAACAAAAAACGGGCACGGCACGGCACGCTTAAACCGTGCTACGCGCTGCAGTGGAAATGCGCCATTAGAGTCCTGGGTGGGTATCACTGGCATGGCTCTACAATGGTTTAGATCTTACCTAACATACCAACATTTCTGTGTGGATATTGCCAATGCTAAATCTGCTGCATCAAGTAGTCATTTTAGGGTACCCCAAGGATCGGGGCTGGGTTCAGTTTTCTTTTCTATTTACATGCTCCCTTTTGGCCACATCATCCATAAGCACACCATCAGTTTTCATTTGCATGCAGATGACACCCGGATTTCTGTAAATCTGCAACCCTGCAAACCACTCTCGATAATACTGTTAATTGCCTTCAGGATAACTGCAAATGGATGTCACAAAATGTCTTGCAGCTAAATGCTCGTCTCCGTATACAGTCGCAGCTGTGTGTCTGTGTATTCAGCAGGATGTCTGCAGGAGCCACTTAGAGTAAAGTTGTTATATATAATACATATAATGGCACTGTTCTAGCTGTAAACACTGAATAAAGAACATGTCAAGCTATGTGCTGTATCATAAACAATGCACGGCGTGTTTTGGGAGTAATATGGTCTGTGTTTACATTAGCAAGCATGCTAACACTCATAGCTAACGCTGTACTGGAGAGAATATGTGTAACGTAATGTCCTTGTGGTAAACCCTGCGGGAGAGAAAGGTTTGAGCTCCATACTGTTTCAGAAATAAAGCTTGAAGTGGTTTCGAACATAATATGGCATTTAATCACTGCAGCGTTTAGGTGAGTTTCTCCTGGTAGAAAACTGTCTTAGCAGGGGGAAAGCGGCGTGACGCTACAAAGGGGCGTGGCTAGCAGCAGCCGTTCCATTTAAAGCAGAATCAGCCTTTTTGGACTGGACAGGACTGGACAGGGCTGCAATAGAGGGGTATGAGCAGTATGAGGCATGGCTACAATGGGTGATCTGTTTGGTATTTTAAGCAAAAAACTTCACAGACATGTTTTGTATAGGTATGGCCCTACAATATATTTTTCAAATATAGCATAATAGGTTCCCTTTAAATGTAACTTTACCATGTTTTGATTTTATTTAAACCAGGCTATAAATAACGAACCACTGTATAAAACACTTTTAGAATATAGATTAAAGTTGCACTGGAAAGTTTAGTGTATGTTATACTGATTAAGTAAAGTCTTTTAGGATGACATTTTCTTTAATTATTAATTGATTAATTGATAACAACATTTGGGTATTGTAAAATTACAGACATTTTGCAGAACAATACAGTTTATTTATTTTGTTATAACTGTATGGTTGAATGTGCAGATAAGTCATTATCTAATAACTTTGTCTGTCACGTACAGACACACAGCACATTCATCGATACACTGTAAAAAAAAAACAAGCACTGAAGCAGCGCAATAAATGGCTCCAATCTGTGGCCTATAACCACCTACACACAAATCCTGTTGGAGGCTGCAGTCCATTTATGAAGTAATAAAAACAAGGCAGCCCAGCGGTCAATGTAACTGCTGAGCACTAGCCAAACACTTCAAATATCCCTGAGTGTGTTATTGTGTGTGTGTTTTTGTGTGTTTTGACCCCAGCCTGCTGTTGCAGCAGTTTCAATGTGCAATCACTAAGATGTGTCTTTGGCCCGTGCTGCAAAAACCTTTCTGAGAGTGGAGCTCTCTCCAACCATCTGAAGGTGTAGCCTATCAGTGTGCCATGAGTGTGTGTTTGTGTGCAGACAACATTGATGTTTCTTCGGGGAATAGTAATTTCTCTCTTCTCTGCAGAGTTGGGAGGCCAGCTGTGATTGCTTTTTCCTCCACATCCCTTCATCATAATAACAACTTGATTGTGTAGCCTAAAACACACTCGCCCCGGGACACGCCATTTACAAACTCCTGTTTTAAAGAACCGTAGCCACTGCTTCACCGTTTATCTTGTCTTCTGCCATTCTTTTGTTTTCCCTCTTTTAGTCATTTTAATTATCTCTCCATGTCTTATATTTATCTATCCTTCTCGCCTCTCAGCTCTGGCATTTTTACACTTGTCTCACCCTTCTCTCCTGAGATCACCCTTTCATCTTTTTGCCTCACTTTTACGGTTTAGCTTCTTCTCCTTATTTATCCATATTTCCGCTTTCTCCTCTCCCTGTTACCAGCCCCGCCACTCTAAATGTTTTCACCCAGTCTGTGTGAGCATGTCATCATGGCAACATCTCCTGAAGGGGTGGGAACTACCAACACAAGCTGTGTTTGGTGCTTTGGGTATTTATATTTAAGTCTGTCTGTGGACACATTTTGTAACCTTGGTATTACCAAAACCCAGCCTCTTCAGTCGGCGTACAAATAGCATGACTTGACACTTTGGAAATCCGTGTAACCATCAGTCAATGGAGGGGGGATGCGTTCAAATGCTTCACCTTGACAGCCTCAGGTTGCCGTGTTGACCCCAGGTTGAGGAAACGGCGTTTATTGTAATAAAATCACGAAATAACTGTGTTTTTAAAATGCTCTAAGTGTCTTTGCATTGCGTTACATAAGACCATGTGTCGAAATTAAAGCTTGTGCGTTTAAATGATTTGTTATAAACGGTGAAGTGATCAGTTAGCAAAGCTAGTACGGCTTGGCACCACTGACATTAGGCTAAGCTAACTGCTACTGTATACGGACCTGTGTGTCAGACATGGGTCCTCAGCTTTTTACACCTTGCTGAAAGGGATCATCGTGAAAATATCACTTTATCTGACTCCAGATCGGTATTTCGGGTTTTACGACCTATATTCACTTTCCAAAGAGATCCAAGATCTGCTTTAATGAAAGGTGCGTTGATATTTGAACAGATATTACAAGTTGCTTGCAGATGCAAGATTCAGGCTACAGGCGCAGTGTAAGGTTTGATATTTAGTCTTTAATAATATATTGCATTTACCTGGAGGAAAGTTAAGCATTATTTAGAATACAGTAGAGTCTCTGTCGAAGAGAACATGCGTTATATTATGCAACAAGGAATACATTTAATTTCAAACCTTTATTTAACCAGGTGAATCCCATTGAGATCATCAATCTCTTTTTCAAGGGAGACCTACAGCAGTAGGTTACACATGAAGACATAAAACAACAGAAAAACAAAAAGGACATCATACAACACAGTTACAGGTTTACAATGTACAGGTACCAACAGTATCAGATTGCATAGCATCTATCCGTGCTTTAAAAACAGGCAGTGGAACCAAATTGCTCAGTTTCCATTCTTTTTGCAGACTGTTCCAAGCAAGAGGAGCTGCGCACATAAAAGCTTTCGTACCTAAGGCAGTCCTTGCACTCGGCACATGTAACAAAACCACATCATGAGATCTCAGGCAATAGCTACTTGCAACTCTCTGTGTGATCAGTGTAAGAGTCGGGAGGACTGATAATTTATTCCGGCAAATTACTCAGACCTACTAATTAACCTAACCAAAGTTATTGAGTTTATGTAAGTTTGCTGCTTGGCTCAGATCCACCAACGTCTGCAAGATCTCTCCTCTATTAACTCCCTGAAGAACCAGGTTCAATTAACTGCTGTTTCAATTCAGACAACCCCCTAAATCTGTTTAAGCAATCCCGAAGGATTTTGATATCAGTAAATGAGGTGTGGCCCTACCTAAGTGTGAGTGTGGCAGTGTGCGATCTTACCTTTCAAGCAGGAGAGGAGAGCGCAGATGTCTTTTAAGTTGTCCCAATCCAAAAGGTGGGATCAGTTTATTTGAAAAAAATAGGTCCAAACTTATACAGAGTTTTTACCTTCTCTCATTACAACATTATAATCTCTCTCTCTCTCTCTCTCTCTCTCTGCCAGTGTCTTTATGCTCAAAAACAGGATAGAAAACCCTAAAGACACCTCCTCCATACCCATATTTGTGGAAACTGGGCATGGCCTCTGATGTACAGGACTGGACATGACCAGACATATTCTATGGCTATGGCTATGGCATAAGACACACCTTCCCATGTTTGTGTAAAAAGGACATGACCCCTACTCTGCAGGACTTGCAAAATATTATTCTCGGCTATGACATAATCACCTTTTTGGGGCCTCAATGTATTTCTCCTTAAGTCCGGAGCCCCCCTCCCTGTGTACTGCTGCAAGGGGAGAGGGAAGAAACTGCCTCTTCCTTATCAGTGACACCCATAAACCATTACAGGCCTTACACTCAACTTAACAAACCACTTTGTTTATACTGTAAATATAGAAAATCATAACATATGAAACATTTTCATTGTGGGTTATACAAGAATATAATTGGCTATATTTGATTATAATTTACTTTCGTTTTAAGTATTCATCCTAATATGGAGATCTCAACATCAGAAAGCAGATATAATACAGCAACACATCTTTGATTCATGTCGTTTATAACTGGAATATTACAGTTATTATTAACTTTGTCTGTACAAAGTAGCCTGTCCAGGAAATATGCCCAAATGAACAAAAACTGCGAGCCTGCATGCACGACGCTCCTCTTCTGAAACGCTTCTGGAATGCGCCCGCTGGGTTATGACGCTAGAGGAGGTCGGACCAAAACTGCGGCACAGCCGTAACGCGACGCAGACGGACCCGGTGGAAACTAGGGGTAACTGTCTAACAGCATGTCGTGCACTCACTGGCTGTGGCACAACAAGTAGTTTGTACAGAATAGGAAAGACAATCAGCATCAGCAGGTCGTTTGTGACCCTGACCAGAGCTGTTTCAGTGCTGTGGGCAGAACGGAAACCGGACTGGAATTTATTCAGAATAGGAAAGACAAGCATTCATCAAACTCAAGACCCATCTCAGCGAGCTCAAAGATCTGGCCCATTTTGGACTCTCTGCCAGCTTGGAAGAGTCTTTGCCAGTCGCAAGAGAATTTGCGCTTCTGCTATATGGAAAAAAGGAAATTGGACTGATGTGCACAAACTTGGATGAACTGAGGTTCATAATTCCATCAACAACAGATGCAGCCTCGGAAAATCTGCCACCAACAGAGGATGCATTTCAACAACATGTAAAGAGCAATGTTTCAGACAGCGATATGGTGTCACAGCCTGAACCCAAACCCTTGTTATGGAGTCCTGTTGGCAAGGGGTGGATTGTCAGAGATGGGGCCATTCAACCAGTGCTATTTACAAAACCCCCAGCACCTAAAGAAGTGAGAGACATTACTCACTTGTATTGCAAAGATGCAAAGTGTGGAGAGAGTGGAACGTGCCAGTGTCTCTCTGTTGGCCTTCCCTGTACGGAGTTCTGCACCTGCTGTGCAGAATGTCAAAATGTGTCCCCTAACGTTTCTGAGGAACCTGATATTTAACATTATATTCTAGTATCTATATACTTGACCTCTCACAGAATTATTTGATGAATTGTATACTGTAATTTGAATTAAAGTTCCAGTTTCAATAAAACCTGTACTATTTACAACTATGTTTTAGAGGCTTGCAATTTAGAACTAATATACTTTATTGTATTGGGTTACTCTTATTCTGACTATTTGGTGATGCAGTTCAGCCACCTGGTATTTCCCTCTCCAAATATAATGACCATCAGAGTGAGCATTCTTAACTTATAGGCTATTATGCCACTTATCCCCCATTCGGAATTTGACTGTATCAGAGAAGAGGTAGGCCTATGTCTAAAGAAATCTCCTTTGCAATAGAACTGTACCAGATATTTCCATACAACTACTGGTTAGTGTTCAATAGCACCCTAGACAATTCAGTAATGGTATATTTTTTAGGGATTTCTGTTTTTCTGATAAATGAGTGAAAAGTGATTGAGTCCTATGTTCCTATCACCAAATAGGACAATTTCCGTCTAAAATAAAGCTAAGTTTACAGGACTATAATTCAGTATTTCTTTAGTTAAATAATTGTCTGACTATTTGGTGATGTAGGACAGCCACCTGGTTCATACTTCAGCAAATCTGAAGAGGAAAAGAGTGGTCATTCTCAAGTTATGGGCTTTTTTGTCACCTTTCCCCTATTCGGCCTGGTCTAATTTGGCTCTTTTTCAGGGATTGGGGTAGTTCTATAGAACAACCAAAAAAACATTTTTTCCCCCGAAATAAAATTTGACAACAATCAATTTCATTAATGGGAGACCCTAAAGATAAGAAAAATCATTGTTGTCATTTGTTTTACCTCGGGTAGGGGTATCTCGAAAACTCAAGCCTTTTTTGAGGACTTGCTGCTGGACTATATGATGTTGGTTTGGTGAACCATGAAGTCTCAGTGGAGTTAATAGACAATCGAAACCCATGCTGGCGCCCCCAATACAAACTGAAGCAAGAACAAATATATGGGATTGGAGACACTATTCAGGGGTTGTTGCAAGCTGGAGTAATCAGACCCACCTGCTCAAACTGGAATACTCCCATCTTACCAGTACCAAAAGCCGGAAACAAAGGGTGGAGAATGGTCCATGAGAGAAATAAACAATGTCACTAAAACTGCCAATATTCCTGTTCCTGATCCACATGTAGCTTTACAAAACCTTAATCCAAATCACAAGTATTTCACAGTAATATATCTAGCTAATGCATTTGTTTGCTTACCATTAGATCCAAAGGTCCAAGACATATTTGCTTTTACCTACCAAAAACAGAGATACACTTATAATCGGATGCCACAGGGTTACAAAGATAGTCCAGGATTATTTAACCGTGCCTTGAAAAAATATCTTAGCGCATTACAACTACCAGAAGGGGTAACTCTGATACAATATGTTGATGATTTACTTCTAGCCGGACCAGATGCAGCAACATGTCTGGCTGCAACACAACAGTTGCTAATCCTACTGGCCAATGTGGGATACAAAGTGAAGAAAGAAAAGACGCAAATTGTGAGAAGAACAGTTACATTTCTAGGAAGAATGATTTCTCCAACAGTCTGACTCTGACACCAGCACAAAGATCTTCCATCCTCTCCCAACCGAAACCTAAAACAGTACAACAAATGCTTGCATTTCTGGGCCTGACTGGATACAGCAGGACCTACATACCTGACTATGTGGATTTGACACAACCGCTGAGACACATTATTGCAGAAGCAGGGAACAGGAATCTTAAAGCCACTCTGGAATGGACCATGTTGGCCGAAGAAGCTTTCACAAAGACGAAACAAGCCCTGAGTCAAGCCGCACACCTTTCCACCCCTGATTATAGCAAAGACTTTTCTCTTGATGTTTCTGAATCAGGTGGGATAGTGAATGGTGTCCTGTTTCAGAAAAAGGAGGGAGTGAGACAAGTACTGATGTACCACAGCTCAAAGTTAGATAATATAGAACTAGGGTGGACAGGATGTGCAAGACATCTAGCTGCACTAGCAAAGGTCATTGAGAAAACTGTACATGTAGTAATGTGCCACCCATTAAAAGTGAACACAGCACATGGAGTAGTAGCATTTATAAATTCACAGGCATTCACATTTTCCCCAATCAGGAAGATCAAGATTCAGAGCAGTCTGTTAAAACCACACATAACCTATGAAGTTGGTTTCACAAACGTGGCTAAAGGACTGAGCACAGATGAACACACACCCCATGACTGTGAATTAATATCCCAAAAGGATCTCAAGATAAGATCAGATCTAGAAACAAACCCTCTGGATCAGCCAGACGTCACTTTATACAGTGACGGCTGTTGACGACGGAAATGTGGCTCCCATGCAGTAGTCCAGCAGGAGGGAGAAAACATGCAGGTCATAAAAGCAGAAATCATCTCCCAACCTGCTTTGGCCCAATTGGCAGAAGAAGTGGCACTCACCAAAGCTTTGGAGCATGCAGAAGGAAAAAGAGTCAACATCTACACAGATTCAGCATATGCCTATTATTAGAATATTCGTTTGTCTCGCGTCCAGGAGAGAAGTTTAAAAGAAAGAGACTAAATGGAGTCTCTGAAAAGGTTCAAATTGGGTACTTTAATTAAATGGCGTAGCGATGAAGCAAACAGAAGGAGTGAGGAGAGAGCAGCTGCAGCTGTTCTGTCGTAGTCACGGCCGCGGAAAGAAGAGCCCGACAAAGCTCCGTCACCTAAGTATATATCTCATCATTTTGGCTCCTCCTCTTCAATTGCGGCTGTGGAGACGTAGGGGGACCTCCCTCCTTGGTCTTCTGTGTCCGATATCGCATAAAACAGAGGATTTAGACGTAGTGTCTACATTGTATAACTTCCACACGCCTTTTCTCCTCTTCATCTCTTTCATGACTTTTTATTTAATACATTTTAACGGCTCTAATGGCTATTTACGTAAAACCATAAGTTAAGCTCACTGTTGATATCCGGAGACTTCTTCCGGTAAAGCTTTTCAAAATAAACTTTAGTATCAACGTTAGTCACAGACGAATGCTTACCGGAAATGTTTTCACAATAAAACAGTTTTTAGCTTACTTTATGTTCAAACTAAATTACGTCATTAAACATTGATTTTAATTTCTTACACTATGGAGCAGTAGATAGATGGACCACAGTGGATCTGAAGAGGGTTCCTAACATCTGCTAAAACACCAGTAAAACATGCTGAAGCGCTAAAACTTCTGCTAAAATCTGTACTGTTGCCATCACAAGTAGCAGTAATGAAATGCAAAGGACATCAAACATTGAACAATGCAATATCCAGAGGAAACAATGCAGCAGACAAAGCAGCAAAGAAGGCAGGAGGGTACAGCAAACAAATGATATGTACGAAAGGCAATACCCAAGAAGAGTTAACCACCGAACACATCAAAGACATGCAGAAATATGCTGGAGTGTATGAGCAAAATCAATGGAGTCTGAAGGGTGCAAAGGAAGTAGATGGCCTGTGGCGGGCCTGACGGCCGTTTAGTCGCACCTGCAAAGTTATGCCACCTGCTAATAGAGCAATCGCATGTCCCACTCATGTAGGCAAAGCAAGAACAACAAAAGACATTGAACAACAGTGGTGGCATCCATATATGAAAGACATGGTTGAAAACTTCGTAAGCTTCGTGGCACTTGCAATGCATTTAATGTAAAGAAAGCATACAAGTGCCCAATGGGAAGATATCCAGTCCCAGAAGCTCCATTTAAAGACATTTGTATTGACTATACAGATATGGGAGCAGACAACGTAGTCAGAGGGTTTAGATATATGTTGGTAATGATCGATCGTTATACCAGATGGATTGAAGCCATTCCCTGTAAGAAAGAAGATGCGAAAACAGTCATTAAATGGCTCAAAACAATCACATCTTTCACCCCATGAGTTGTTAACTGGTAGACCAATGCCTGGGCCTCCTAGAGAAGGAGGGAGTGGCCCAGTTTTAGACATCAGAACAAATTGAAGTGGATGAATATGTCAGGGCTCTGAGTAATATTATCCAAGTTTTGTCTACACAGGTTCAGAGAACTGCAGAGACACCAGACGAGACACCAGAAGAGACTCCTGTTCGGTCAGGTGATTGGGTGGGGTTGAAAGTTCACAAAAGAAAGTGGGCTGAACCCAGGTGGTCGGGACCGTGGATAGTTGTTGAAAGAACTTCACACGCGCTCCGGATAAAAGGTAAAAAAGGAGCAAATTGGCACCACCTGACACATTGTCGCCCTGCACCGGCACCTTCCAGAAAACTCTCGGAAGTTAGGACTGATTTGGCAGAGCTGGAACACAGCAATAAATAAAAATAAGATCAAGAGACATTGAGATAGAAACAGCTCAAAAGACGAATTGTCTTTAGATGTTATAGATTGTTCACTAAAGTGAAGATGATTGGAGAGATGCAAGATGCAACAGGCCATGACGTTTATGGTGGTATTCATGCTTGGGGACGGCCAGAGGATAATTCATGGTGTCCTGAATGGTGTATTCAGAGAAAGCATACTGGAGTGCTAGGGCTGAAGGAAATAACAATCCCCCTGGTTTAGCATTTAGGTCTCAGTTATCCTTTTCCAAAGGTCACCATAGTGGTGCTGGAGGTCTCTAGGCCGTCCTTTGGGGGTCTGTGAGCGGGC
>CALSBW010023671.1:50438-68717 GCA_943590975.1 Lindbergichthys nudifrons | reverse complement strand
GGTGCTGGAGGTCTCTAGGCCGTCCTTTGGGGGTCTGTGAGCGGGCAGAGAGAGGTGATTTTCCCGGTCTCTGTCTGGAAGTGTGAAATAAACAGAGTGCTACATTTTGTAAATAGCAGAATACCTCCATGGCGCATAACTGCACTTTACAAGCCAGGGAAGGTGCCTGAATCCTGGGTATACATTTTGTAAATAGTACAATACCTCCAGGGCGCATAACTGCACTTTACAAGCCAGGGAA
This sequence comes from Lindbergichthys nudifrons, assembly GCA_943590975.1. NCBI lineage: Eukaryota > Metazoa > Chordata > Actinopteri > Perciformes > Nototheniidae > Lindbergichthys > Lindbergichthys nudifrons. The sequence continues at coordinate 68,476 of CALSBW010023671.1, read as the reverse complement.
GGTGCCTGAATCCTGGGTATACATTTTGTAAATAGTGCAATACCTCCAGGGCGCATAACTGCACTTTACAAGCCAGGGAAGGTGCCTGAATCCTGGGTATACATTTTGTAAATAGTGTAATACCTCCAGGGCACATATCTGCACTTTACAAACCAGGGAAGGTGCCTGAATCCTGGGGTAAACATTGTTTAATTGTTTAAGTGTTTTTAAATGTATAGAACAGTGTTTTGTCTCTTTCAAAACTCTCCCGTCATTGGCCGGATACATGGGGACGATTTTATATTCACTATGAACATTAATATTCCAGTGAGACGAAGTACGTCCGGTGACGGGAGTGATCCCATGTTAATTTTGTCCAAAAACCAGAGCATTCCATTACTTTGAGCAAAAAGATTATTAATTTAACCCTTTTAGAAGGGAAGATATGGTCATTTGTTCTGGGAATGTCATTTTCGAGCCTGAGACCTGAAAAACAGGTTCAGAGCTTAACAGGTTAAGGCGGGGATCTGATGCCTTAAAGACTGCTGTTATTCCTCCCCGGTGGCAATATTTTTTTTGCACTCGGGAGAGGGTAGAAAAAGGCTGACCAAGTTAATGTCTTTACCTTGTAGTATTTCAGCCGGGTTGAAAAGTTAGCTGCCTTTGGCATGTAAGGCCTACCTAAGGGTGGGGCTAAAGTGGCTGAGGCCAGGGAATGAGCAGTGGCCCCATCTTGTGGAAGTGAAATGGGCTGGAAGTGCGAGAGCCCTGGGAGCGACATGGAAGATTGAGCTGCAGTGATAGTAGATGAGGCGGAGGTGGATACTCTCTCCAGAGATTGCAATCGTGCATCGATGATGTGCAGGGAGTTGGCCAGGGATTGTAGCGATGTGATGACGCTGGTGTCTGGTGGCTGCTGCTCTGTGGAGCTCCCTGGGAAGGGAGGGTTGGCGAGAAGAGAGGTTTTCTTCTTTGCCGGAGGGGCCTTTACGTAGGCTGATTTGCCCCCGCAGGGGCCTGCTGGATCGGCTGACTTCTGCCTGGGAAGACGGCTTGTGGCGAGTGCTGCCAGTTCGCGAAGCTGTGGAAGGGGAAGGCCTGGAGCGGGGGAGATGCCCTGCTCTTCGAGTTGAGACAGGAGGAAGCCTATCTCTGCTGAGGGAGAGCCGGTTTGGAAGGCTGGTGCGCCGGCCGCCTGAGGATGTGGAAGCAATCTCACAGATGGTGCTGGGATCGGCATCCTCCTGGAATGGATCTTGGTTCGAATCGGACATGGTTTTTGTTTTATTGTGTCGAGTGACGCAGCGAGTAAACGACTGTGCTGTTCATCAATTCTCCTGAACGATGCTGCAGGGGAGAGAAAGAGCAGATTTAAACGTTTGCCGGGTGTGCTGTGATTGGCTGTGGGGATAAGACGCAACCGATTGGTTTAGCTGGGGTAAGTTGCGCCTTTGCTTATTGAGAGTAATGATAAACCTGTGAGTTGGATGTAGAAAAGTCAGAATCAATATAGATGTTTTTTATTTTAAAGAAAATTCAGATTTTACATAGTAAAAAACTGTAAATTATAGTGTCCGTCCAAAAATTCTTTTTTACTTATAGTGAAAACTACCCTTGGATGATGGGTTAGTAGACTAAAAGCTTTAGGAATCCAAAGTAAAACATATAATAAGTACCCTGTATCAAGATTGATGCAAAACAAGTGACATTTGACCTTTTTAGAGAGGTTTAGCCAAAACCACTCCACCTCTGAGGTGATTTGGGTGAAAATGTTTTTTTTTCATATCTCTGGCCCCCCTTTGTCGATTTTGATGGTTGACACCTCTTTCTGACCGTTAGAGCCAATAGAATCGAAGGGGGATGCCCCCACATACACTCGTTGTGAAAACAAACGGTGGGGGCTTCGCGCATGCAGGTTTGCACCAGAGTGAAGCGATCTCTCGCTCTGACATCTGGAAACAAGAAAGCAGTTTTATTGCTTATGGATTATCAGAAATCATTTCAAAGAGGACACAGACACATTGGATTAACCTATGGATTAACTGCAGCATCGTTCTTTATCGTTTTAATGCCATTGAAGACCAGTTTTGACCAAGGTAAGCCATGTTAGCGTTTGTAGCTACCTAGCGCCACATGTTTTGATGTACGTTTTCGTTTATAGCGTCGCAAATGTTTATCACTGAGTGTTGAGGTGGGCACCCCCAGATTCTGTGTCTCCAGGCGATGCTAATCGACGGGTTGGCTGTGCATCTAGGATAAGTAATAAGGGCGTTATGAGTGAGTTTAGGTGCAGTGATAGGTTATCATTTTTTCGCTCGTGGCTAATTCAGAGGCTGAGTGTTAGCATTGTGTTTTTTTTTTGGATAAAAATGTTTTCAAAGATCAGTTAGCTGAGTTTCTTCCCGTTACATGGATATAAAACATTCCTAGTTTAATAAATATTAAGATTCCTTAGACGTTGTTTCCTGCAAATGAAGAGACCTTAATATCGGGCAGTTCCTCATAGCTTTTGGAGTTTATAGGGACGTAATCTGCTCCGTTTATCCCGAGAGGAGACACAAACTCGACTGCTACCTGGCACTAATTGGGGACCTAAGCCAGAATTATGCAAAAAACGTATTCTTTCAATACCATAAAAGTTTCTCCAGCAAGGCCGCAATCTTCATTTCACAGGCTAACAGTCGCTTGGACTGGTCCGTGCTCGACACCGAGCTACTAGTGATGGCCATAGGAGGCGCCCCCATGATCACCTGCATTCACTGCGCCCCAGGCATTTCACGAAAGACAAAACCGCCAGGAGCAGCCATGGCAGGGTAACACCATCTGCAATAATTTCAATGAAAGCGTGTGTACTTACCCAAACTGTAATTTTCTCCATATCTGTAGTTTCTGCAAGGACGCTCAACCCCGATCCGTGTGCCCCAGGCGCTCAGCCCCCCGCAAGATGCAGAAACCACGCGGGCAAAAAGCTTTCTGAAATCTCACCCGTCCACACCAATTAACATTCAACTCCTGGCAGCAGAACTGTCTTCCCATCCCGATCCCGTGTTCGTCAACTACGTCCTTTCAGGGCTCTCCCAAGGGTTCAGAGTCCGGATCCTCTCTTCCCCCACAATAACATACGTAGCAAAAAGCCTGCAGTCGGCTATTAAAGAGCCAGAAACCGTCTCCCAGCTGCTAGAGAAGGAGGTCAGCAAGGGTTACGTAATCGGGCCATTTACATCCCCACCTTTCTCTGTATTTCGCACAAGCCCACTTGGCATAGCCACCAGGAAGTACTCAGGGAAGAAGAGGCTAATTTTTGATCTCTGAGACCCCTTTCTCCAGCGTCAATAGCCTCATTCCAACAGAGCCATTCTCACTTCACTACTCCACCGTCGACAACGCCATCAAACTCCTCAAACTCGCAGGTCAAGGCGCTTGGTTCTCCAAAGCCGACATCACTGATGCATTTAAAATAGTTCCCATTCATCCTTCCCAGTGGAACATGTTCGGTATTAGATGGGACGCAAAATATTATTTTGCCGTCAGACTAACGTTCGGTTGCAGAAGCAGTCCCTGCATATTCAACTCCGTCTCCGAGGCGCTAGTCTGGATATTGCTCAACCGAGTGAGAATTCCCTCAGTACTCCATCTGTTAGGCGACTTCTTATTCATAGACCCTCCATGCGACAATTCCGGCGCTACCATTAACAAACTTAAACACTGCTTCCAGGCGCTCGGAGTTCCCCTGGCAAAGGAAAAAACATCAGGTCTCTAGTCTGGAGTTCCTCGGCATCACCCTGAACTCCATCAATATGAAGGCGTCCCTCCCCTCCGACAAACTGCAGTGCATTAGAGACATAGCGAAATCCCACTGCGAGGCTAAAAACCTCACAAAACAAAAACTGCTCTCCCTCCTCGGACACCTGAATTTCGCCATGCGCGTCATCCCGCAAGGGCGCTCCTTCATCTCCCGCCTGCTGACGCTGGCGTCGTCAGTCAATAATCTTCACGACCTGATCTCCCTAGACGAGTGCTGCCACTCCGATCTACGCTTCTGCTCCCACCTCCTCGACCACTGGAACGGCATCTTGTTCTTCTACGATGACCTGGTGCATTCCTCCGACTCCTTGAGGTTTTTCACGGACGCTGCCCCATCCGTGTTTTTTTTTTTCTTCTCCAGGGAGAGTGGTTCGCAGGCACATGGCCGCCCCCCATCTCCAGTCTCGCTTCATCCTCTGCAATATACAAAATCTACCCTATAGCCGTAGCTTGTCACATATGGGGCCATCTCTGGACACGCAAACGCATTTCAGTACTATGCGACAACGAAGCAGTAGTAGGCATCATCAACAAAGGGCGGACATTATGCCCTTTATGAGAAGCATCACATGGTCTTCAATCACAAATAACTTCATAATTACAGCTCGCCACGTTCCTGGTTACCTCAACACTTTCGCTGACTCTCTCTCTCGTTTCAACTTTCAGGCTTTCCGGAGAATCTGCCCAGACGCCAATCCACGACCGATCAGGATTCCCCCATTCCACCTCATAGCTCTATATTAAAATCTAACCCCATGATGAGCTACCTCGACTCAGCTAGATATTTTATGAGAAAAGGCCTAGCCAAGTCTACCATCAAAATGTATGACTTTGCCTGGTATACATTCGCCATGTTTTGCGTAACACTACGCATGCCTCTTAAACCCGTTACTATCAACAACGTATGCGCCTTTATTTGCTATTGCACGGATGACCGGCATTTCAAGCCCCAGTACATTCGCAGCCTGCTCGCCGGCATTCCAATTTAATATTAGATGCTATGACCCCAGCTTCGCCAGCATTTTCTCTCATCCTGCAGTTAAAACGTATTCTTAAAGGCATGTCCAAAACATCCCTTTCTGTTCCCGATAGCAGACAGCCTATTACACTTTCCATTTTACATAAAATGCTGTCAGAACTTAGTCAAGGGATTTTCTCTCCATATTTAGACGCACTGCTGGAAGCCCTATTTCTTTTGGCTTTTTATGCCTTTCTCAGATCTGGCGAATTCACCACTTCCTCTTACACCTTCGACCCGAAAAGAGGTATTTGCTTTTCTGATTTATCTTTTCACGCCAGCCATTACAGCCTATGTCTGAAGCATTCTAAATGCGGAGGCGCTTGCTCAGTCATAGTAGCCAGAACCGATTCTAAGTTCTGCCCTTACTCATCCATGATTAAATTATTGCGCATGAGACCCAAATCTAGCCCCATGTCCCCACTAGTTCTTATTCCGGGCAATTTTCCCCTAACTAAAAATCGCTTCTGCCAATATCTTAAGCAAATCCTCCTAAAATGCAATATGCCCCCTTCACATTATTCAGTGCATTCATTCAGGATCGGCGCAGCTACGTCTGCATCTAACCAGGGGATTTACTCCTCCTCCCTGCAACAACTCCTCATAGATCCGACCTGATATCCGCACCGTGCTGGCTAATCAAAGATCTCTTAAACCTTAACTCTGGTAAGATACGCATATAACTAGTGGTGGTGTTATTATATCTTCTCAGATACGTTTTATCACATGCAATGTTCTCTCTTATTATCTCTAACTCTCGTTCTCTAACAGGAGCCTCATTCCATGCAACCAATCATCACAGCGGGGCGGGAGATCAGACCCTATAACACACGCCCAGCAGCTCAGCGAGCTAACAGGAGCCATACTCCATGCAACATAAGCATCAGGGGGCAGGGAGATCAGACCCTATAACTAAAGCCCCAGCAGATCAGCCGAGCTAACAGGAGTTCCACTCCACGCAAACAAATATTGCTAAAAAATCAAGCACTAAACGTGCCGGGAGTATGCACTACCCAAGTCCTCTCGTTAGTATTAGGTCAGTATTATACCATCAGTAACACATTCGGGCCGAGAGAAGCTCTCCCCTAACACGGCTCAATTTCACTGTCAGTAGATCAGCTCAGAGAATTCTAACAGGTAACGCCGGCAGCACCCTCATACGGGCTGCAGCTCACCCTTATTCTAACTCTTTTTTCCTTCTCTCCCACTGCATATCTCTGTCTAACCCTCATTGTTTTCCATAGACTCGTCACATCGTAAGTATATGTCCACTTTCAGCAAAGCTCTATTATTGTAACAACTCACAGATTATTGTATTGATTCATTGTATCGCATCATTCATTATTGTTTTGGGGGTTTCTCTTTTCTAGTCGGCTTCTCCTCCCCCTTAATTCATCACAGTATGATGGGGTCTAATCTCCAAAACGCTATTGTGCATACGGCAATAAATATGTTATCAACTACAAACTAAGTCTCTCCTGATTGAAATTAAGCTCAGCGCAAGTTCTTTCAGGAAGACTGGTTCCCACGCTCTCATTCACAATTCTCTCTCACTCACTCGCCCTTTCTCTCAATAAGCAAAGGCGCAACTTACCCCAGTTAAACCAATCGGTTGCGTCACCCGGCAAACGTTTAAATCTGGTCTTTCTCTCCCCTGCAGCATCGTTCAGGAGAATTGATGCAACCCTCCTCCACCTCCAGTTGTATCAGATCCAAGGCAGGATAGCCCAGAAGAACCCTCATCACTCCGGATTTTTATTTCCCTTTAGTACTCACCACCACCAGTGTCTAGACCCCGGGGGGTTTCTCTTTTCTAGTCGGCTTCTCCTCCCCCTTAATTCATCACAGTATGATGGGGTCTAATCTCCAAAACGCTATTGTGCATACGGCAATAAATATGTTATCAACTACAAACTAAGTCTCTCCTGATTGAAATTAAGCTCAGCGCAAGTTCTTTCAGGAAGACTGGTTCCCACGCTCTCATTCACAATTCTCTCTCACTCACTCGCCCTTTCTCTCAATAAGCAAAGGCGCAACTTACCCCAGTTAAACCAATCGGTTGCGTCACCCGGCAAACGTTTAAATCTGGTCTTTCTCTCCCCTGCAGCATCGTTCAGGAGAATTGATGCAACCCTCCTCCACCTCCAGTTGTATCAGATCCAAGGCAGGATAGCCCAGAAGAACCCTCATCACTCCGGATTTTTATTTCCCTTTAGTACTCACCACCACCAGTGTCTAGACCCCGGGGGGTTTCTCTTTTCTAGTCGGCTTCTCCTCCCCCTTAATTCATCACAGTATGATGGGGTCTAATCTCCAAAACGCTATTGTGCATACGGCAATAAATATGTTATCAACTGGACATTCCAAGATGGCGGCGTGCTAGACAGACGTGTTTCTTTCTCCTCCGCACAATCTTATTAATCCTGATATAAAACCAAAAACTAACAAACTACGACAAAGTGAGCAATACATTTGCTAAGAATACCCTGATGCCCCCCAAAAGACCCGTTAGAGGTCGCGGAAAAGCCCAATCTAAAATAGATTTTGGCCCGTCCATACAGGGTGAATACAGCTAATGCTAACACAATGGCAGATGGGAATGTTGGGAACACCGAAGATGAAGTAACAAGAAACTTGCCAATTCTCGAGGCTATCAAAGACCTAAAAACAGACTTCTCCATCAGACAGGATGGAGTATTGGCTGCAATTGCTGGAATGAGGAAGGAGGTTGGAGAATGTATGGAACGTGTTAACAATGCAGAGTTGCACATTTCTGGCACCGAGGACACCATCATCCACCTACAGGCTAAGGTACAGAGTCTTGAAAGTAAAAACAAAGTCATGGAGGACAAAGTTATCGACTTGGAAGCAAGGTCCAGAAGTTGTAACTTAAGGCTGGTAAATATGCCGGAAAAGGCGGAAGGCGACAACGCCTGCTTATTTCTGGAAAAGTGGATCCCGGAGGCCCTTGATATCCCCTCGCTAAACTCGAAGCTAACCCTGGTACGCGCACACAGAATTGGTCAGAGAAGCGATCCAAATGCTCCCCCGAGAACACTGATCATGAAATTCCTGAATGACAGAGATAAGTAAGTAAAGTAAATCTTACAAGACCTTGAGGAAGGTTAGGCTATGTGTATTTCTTTTGTCATTAACCTTTTTCGGACCACTTATTTATTTATTTTGGTGACGATTCGACCTCCATGCTGCTACTCTGGTTCAAACTGCATCCACCAAACAATATGATTTATCTCGACCTCCCCAAAATAACCAAAATCTGACACGGTGTGAGATGTCTTTTTTAGCTGTTCTGTCCTCATTTCCTGCGATTTTCTTCATGCAGTCAGTCAAAATGAATGAATGGCCGTTTCTTTGACTATTTAGAGGCAAATATGGGCGCTACGTGAAGCCTGCAAAAGCTGCGCCGCATTTCCAGTCGATTGTGATTTATAAAGGGAAACCGGCGTAGGATGATTATGAATCGGAAAGTGTATGTATTTGCTTTGTCCTACGTAAGCAACCTTCCCACGCCAATCCTACGCAAGGCTTTATAAATGAGGCCCCTGGAGTCCCTTATGTATTCTTGAAATCACATTGAGCCCTGAATCTGTACCATATGCACCAGAACAAACTTTTAGTAGGTTGTTTGCGAACGCTTTCTGATTCTCTAACATAGAACTGTTTATGTGGTGGCGTATCTGAAGGAATCTGAAAAAGTCACTGTTATTTGTTACTTGTAGTAAAATCTTGTAGTCTTGATTCAATACACTTATCAGATGATAATTCCCACATTCAAGTTTATCTTTACCCTCTTTTGGGATCAAGGAAATCACAGCTTCTTTCCAAGAAGGGGGAGTTACACCTGTTTTAAGCACATGGTTTAATGAGGCCTTCATCATAGGGACCAGTAGGTCGTTCATCTCTTTGTACCACTCAGAGGGAAAGCGATCAGGTCCTCTTGCCTTATTAGGTTTTAAGTGTGATATTGCCCTCTTAATCTTTCCATCCGTAATTTCGCAAATTAGAAGCTTATTCTGTTCTTCCTCGACTTTAGGCAGTTTTATCCTTTCAAAAAAGGCTTCCATCTTTGTTTTATCTATTTCAGGTTGAGTATATAATTTTGTATCCATCACTTTGGGAACCTCTTCCTCTTGGTCGAAAATGTCCTCTTCCTCTGCCCCTTCGTTGGTTCTGTATGTGGTTCCCTGACCATTCCTGAGTTTGAACTGTAGGAGGAGTCCGCCCTGCCTCCTCTGCTAGTGTGGCCATCTCTATCTTAGCTGCCATCTGCTTTGTCGATTTCTTGATTCTATTAGCTTCGGTTCAGCTACCTATATCTTCAAAAGTCTTAATTTTAGTGCTTCCACTGCTTTTCGTTCTTCTATATTTGTTTTCTTGTGTTCGTTATCATGGTGCATGAGATATCCTCTCCATTCTTCAGTGGGTTTGGTATCTAATCCCACTTCGTCTTACAGGCTATCCTGCACAGATGTCGGCAGGGCTTTGGTGACTGCATGCCTCCACAACATTGTAACAGCTGGAGAAAAATCATGACGTTCTCCCGTGCTGTCCATCCATACTTCATCACATCTTTTCAAGAAGGCATGCATTCCTTCCTCCGTTCCTTTCTTCAGGCTGGGGAGGGCAGTCAAACTGAGTTTGGTCGGGTAGGTGAGACGGATGGCCGCCCAGTACTTCGTCCTATAATGGTTAAATGGAGTGTCATCTGGTTCTTCACTAAATTGGGACTGGGCATCTATCTGTCTGGCCTCTGGTCTTCCTTCTACACGTTCAATCAGTGCCCTTAGATCTCCCAAGAATAGGTGGTCTTGAGCAGCGTACTTCTCTAGGTTTTCAGCGACCTTGGGTCCCTTGAAAGGCGCTTTATAAATTCCATTTATTATTATTATTATTATTAGGTCACTTACCCACTTTTGACCCCCCCCGGAGAATGGGGGTAGCTTTTCCACTAGTGATTCCATGTCCCTGTGATTCCATGGTTGGCATATCGATCCTTTTCTTCCTGCTGCTATCAATGGTAGCATTTTACTTTTCCATGTTATGATGTCTTCTTCTTCTGTGGAATCTGTTTTTTCGGGAGAGTAATTTGTTCCTGATCCTTTTCCATCTTGTTTCCTTCTTAGTCTTTTTTCTTCCCGTTCTTTCCTTTGTCTTTCTTTTTCTCTTCGTCTTTCTTCTGTAATTAATTGGTATGCTTCTTCTTCTCTTCGCCTTTCTTCTCTTCGTCTCTCGAGTTCTTCTTCCATTCTTCTGCTGAGTTCTTCCATTCTTCTGTTGAGTTCCTCCTTCAGCTGGTTGACGTCACCAGATAGGAGTCTTACCTCATACTCCAATTCTTTGACACGTCTAGCTGTGGGGAGACCGTCCAACTCCAATACTTCTCCTATAAATCCAACATTTGGGGCTTGGTGAAAAGGGTTGTTCTCTGATATGTCGGGAGGAGGCACTTCGGTCAGACTTGGATTCTGCTTTGGAGTTTGGATAACTGGAGCCTCTTCTGTTATTTCTGCTGTGTCTTCCTTTACTGGCAGATCTGCTGCTTCTGTCAATCCTTGGCTGGCATATTTTAGATGGAGTATCAGACTTGTAGCTGTTGTTTTTCTTTCTTCAGCTGTGTTCATAGCACTTTCTCAGGTCCATACCAAGAGGGTCGTCCAGCTTTGATCCATGCTTCTTGCTGTTGTAGGTATTCGCCATTCTCATATTCAACTACAGCTTTTCTATGGGCTTTCGTTGGTCCAGGTTGATCATCTGCTGGGATCAATCCTCTCGTTTGCCACTGCTCGAACAGTTTCTCTATTTGGTTCCATGTCTTCTGTCTATCATTTGGATCTGTCATAGCATCTGATCTTATGTTTACCCTCTCCTTAATATCTGCAGTTGAGCCTGGCACTGCGAGTGCTCTTAACCTGTTACGCACCGCCCCCCCGGTACCGGGCGGATAAACGCATCATTTGCAGGAAACAACGTCTAGGGAATCTTAATATTTAATAAACTATGAATGTTTTATATCCATGTAACGGGAAGAAACTCAGCTAACTGATCTTTTTAATTTTTTTTCTCCAAAAAAAACCCACAATGCTAACACTCAGCCTCTGAATTAGCCACGAGCGAAAAAATGTAACCTATCTCTGCACCTAAACTCACTCATAACTCCCTTATTACTTATCCTAGATGCACAGCCAACCCCTCGTTTTGCATCTCCTGGAGACACAGAATCTGTGTAAAAACCTCAACACTCAGTGATAAACATTTGCGACGCTATAAACGAAAGCGTACATCAGAACATGTGGAGCTAACATGGCGTACCTTGGTCAAAACTGGTCTTCAATGGCATTAAAACGATAAAAAAACGATGCTGCAGTTAATCCATAGGTTAATCCAATGTGTCTGTGTCCTCTTTGAAATGATTTCTGATAATCCATAAGCAATAAAACTGCTTTTTTGTTTCCAAATGTCAGAGCTAGAGATAGGTCCACTCTGACGCAAAATTACATGCGCGAAGCCCCCACCTCTTCTCTTCACAACGTGTGTGTGTGGGGGACTCCCCCTTCAATTCTATTGGCTCTAACGGTCAGAAAGAGGTGTCAACCATCCAAATCGACCAAGGGGGGCCAGAGATATGGAAAAAAAACATTTTCACCCAAATCACCTCAGAGGTGGGTTGCGGTGGAATAGTCCAAAAAACAGCTCCTAAGTTCTAACCCTATCGTCTATTCCTTGACCTCGGAGTGAAACGTCACGGGGTTAAGGGATAGTGGATAGGAGAATTCAAAAGGATTTAGGAGAAGAGACTGCGGTACTTTAGAGAATCGACTGCACTTTCACTATCCAACGTGTTTATGATGCGCCAGCGGAGGTCATAAATGTGCGCCTGCTGCTGTGGGGAAACTATGGAAACTACAGTTTTCTATACAGCGGACTACAACATGGATGTTTAATAAGAACGAGGGACTACTGTAAACTCATCTAGAGACTCTGCACCGTGCTCTGATGCTGTTGTTTTATGCTTTATGAACGGGGACAACAGAGAAACATATTCTTCATGACCAAATTTGGAATTGAAATAAAAAAGGAAAGTGAAACTTATGCTTGTCACCCTCTCCCTCCGGTCCTCATTAATACAAATGATCCCAATACGTATGATTGTATGAAAAGATCTTAAAATCAATACAAATGTATTTATTATAAACGTTAGTCCTGAACATCTATCACTGTGTATATCACCATTCAAACATCTTTTCAAAGTTGAACAAACCCCACACAGCTCAGTAAAGACTGTGAAATGTTGACTTTATTTGATCATTTAAGTAAAAACTAACGTTCATATTTCTCTTTTTGATTATAATACTGATGAACGTTCAAAACAAAGCACTTTGGCAACTTACCACATACGTTTTAAAATGCTTAATAAGCACCGTAACTTTCATGATATCATTTCTCGTTCATAATCGGTTGTTTCAGTGAACGGCCGACTGTTGTGTGACAGCAAATGCCGCTGCCGCAAGGCATTGTGGGGCAGCATTTTCTCCTCTCCTTTAGGTTAGGGAGGTCCAGTGGTTCCTAAGCTAAAGGAGGTTATAAAGGAAGTTTGAAACCTCCTTTCTTTTCATTTAGAGAATTGGAACGGCACTTATCATGGCTGCCACTGAGGGACTTCCGGGTCATTTCACTCCGTTAGGAAGGTTCCTAAGCTAAATGGACTATTCGACCGCAACCGTGGAGTGGTTTTGGCTAAACCTCTCTAAAAAGGTCAAATGTCACTTGTTTTGCATCAATCTTGATACAGGGTACTTATTATATGTTGTACTTTGGATTCCTAAAGCTTTTAGTCTACTAACCCATCATCCAAGGGTAGGGCTGTGCATCTTCACTGGTCTCACGATTCGATTAGATTACGATTATCCTGTCAACGATTCTATTCAATTCGATATCCCGATGCATCACGATGCATCACGATTCATACCAATGCGTTGCATCCTCAATTTTCTATATTACTGCACATGGCTTATTTTTCATCAATGCATACATGCAGTAAATACATATGAACTCTCTTTTTATTATTTAGAAAGTGCTTCAGAAATCAATAACATAAATGTCTTGACATTAATTCATAAACCAAAATAAATTAATTGTATAGGTCTAGCCTCCCTATATCTGTGTGTGAAGTTGTTCCATCCTCAAAAACTAATGCTTCTGCAGTCTAGCTGCAGCTTCTAGCAACGGTCTTCTGTTAACAAAAGGACACTGAACGTCCTGAATGTGGCATCACACACAGGACTTGAGTCTGAACACAGCAGACAACAGGAGTATTTACAATAGCATATACAAACAAAAATACTGCATGTGGGTGCACACTTACATTCTCTGTCTTACTGTTACATAAATCCCATGAATGTATGAGATTAAGTTAGCTTCATTATATCTCAATCAATGATTAAGTGAATAATAAAGTTTCTATCGGGTCACACTCAGCCTGTCACTCATTATTTTCAGGGAGGGGGCGGGGTTTGGAGGAACGGAGAGGAGACGGTGATCGCGGAAGCTTTTTTCCTCCTGCCTTCACAAACTTTACACACGTATATATCGTCTGAAAATTGCTAGAGGACATTCATACTCTGCAATCCAAGACTTAATTAAATCCACCAAAAACCTGACATGATTGTAACGCGATTATTTTTGAAAAACATAAATCCCTGTGTCTCTGAGCCGCAGCGACACGGAGTGATTCAGAGCGGGTCCTTCTGCTGTTGGTTCTGGACTTGTGTTCTTGTGTTGGTGGATAAGGCTGCTCCGTGTTTGGTGTTGCTGTGCCGCTGTCAGGTATGTTCCCTGATCTCTGCGTCACCGATCGATTTGATATTAAATTGACAGAAAAAAAAACATTATAGTAAAGCCGCGGCCGGATAATCAGGAAGCAACGTTACTACGCTATAATCGATTATCTTCTGTCACTGCATCGATACCGAATCGTCCACGTCCGCATCGCAATGCATTGTAGATCCAAGGGTAGTTTTCACTATAAGTAAAAAAGAATTTTTGGACGGACACTATAATTTACAGTTTTTTACTATGTCAAATCTGAATTTTCTTTAAAATAAAAAACATCTATATTGATTCTGACTTTTCTACATCCAACTCACAGGTTCATCACTACTTTGAGCAAAAAGATTATTAATTTAACCCTTTTAGAAGGGAAGATATGGTCATTTGTTCTGGGAATGTCATTTTCGAGCCTGAGACCTGAGGCCTGTACTACGAAGCCGGATTTTCCTAACCTGGATATGTTGGAGTTAGCCGGTTGGCCCAATCCAAAACATACGCGCTCTCGCTAAACTGTACTACGACGCTGGTTATCAAGTGGATCGCTTAAGCCAGCCGTGTCTTATCTAGTTAGGTGCGCGTTCACATGAAAGGGGTGGTATCTGGAGCATTCGACCAATCTCAAACATGGACAAGCGTACTGACAGCGCAGCGTCATACTTCCTGAATGAAAAGTGAACTTTAATATTAGTCAAATATGAAGAAGTTAAACTTTAAACATCCATGACTTAAACACTTTATCCAGGATCAAAGCCACATAGCTGCACCTGCAAGGTGAATACAGCTGGTAAAAGAAAAAGCGTTTGAATGCGTACATTAACAGGTTTATGATATCACTGCCCCGTCTAAGACACGAGTGGATTTGACTTTAATTACATTTGACTCAAGTGTTTCGTCAACTTAATGTGTTGCTTAAAATAATACTTCTGCATACAGTATGTGACACTGTGAGTGTTGCACGGCCAGATACGGCTCAAGAAGCTGACTCAAATAAGGAAATATATGATACATTATGATGTGATATGATATGAATGATAATGGGACACATCGACGTCTGCACTCACAGTGCCGCGGACTGTACTTAATGTTACTTTGATCCGGTTACTTATGTTGTGGCAGATATTTAAGTAAGCTTTCTTAACGCTAATGTTATAATAGTCAGATTGCTCTGAAGATGGGAGGGGATATTCTATTAATTTTCACGTTCACACAGTCATTTGATTTTTGCCGGCCGTCTTTCCTGCAACGGCAGTTTTTCTGTATTTCCTCTATCCTGTAATATGACTTGATAGCTTTAAACTCCGCACACGGAGCTCTGATTGGTCAGCAGGAGGTGCTTTCACTGAGTTGATCTCTTAGCCTGCAACCTAACCTCCTCCCGAGCAGGTTAGTATTAGAAGTATTCGATGTTCTCGCGCCCAGGAGAGGAGCTTAGAATGAAGAGACTAATGGAGTCTCCGAAAAGGTTCAAATTGGTTGAGTTTAATTAAATGGCACGATGATACAACAAGCAGAGGGTAAGAGGAGAGACAGAGCAGCTGTTGCCTCGCCGGGGTGAAGGGGGGAAGTCTCGTCGTGAAGAAGAAGTCGCTGTCCAGAGCTCCCTCACCTCTCGGGGCTGTGACGTAGGGGGCCGTCCACCTCAATCTTCAATTGTGCATAACAGGGGATTTCGATATTTTGTATTCATTGCTCACTTCCACACGCCTTTTCTCCTCCTACTCTCTTTCATTACTTTTTATTTAATACTTTATAAACAGCTGTAATAGTTTAGAAACACTTTTACAGCACAGTTCTCATTTTCGGTATCTCCCTCTGATGTCATAGCTACTCACGTGTGTGAAAACACTTTACGATCAACTGTACCTTCATTTAATATTCAGCAGTAATAATATCTCGGCGTCTATAGATGTAGTGTTAAAGTCCGTAGGTTTTGGTGTGCAACACTCCATGTCATTTTCACTTTACATTCAGAAAACGCATTATTATTAGCCACATGCTAACTGCTAACCGGATATGAAGGATTTTCAGAATAAAAGCTTGGCATTGAGATTTCCTGAGAACTTCCGGGTTTTTTCCACAATAAAACAGCTTTTAAACTGACGATATGTTTTAGACTAAATTATGCTATTAAACATTGATTTGAATTTCTAACATTAGCCACTCAGCATAAGTTTCCATGGAGATCTAGCCCGCTAAAAAGAGAACCAGCGCCGTAGGACCGGAAAGCCCGAGTTTTCCCTGAAGTCAGCCGGCTAAGCGAAAATCCAGCTTCGTAGTACAGGCCTCTGAAAAACAGGCTCAGGGCTTAAGAGGTTAACAGTATTAAGTATTTTGACTGATTATAAACATTTGCATGAGTCGAATTGATTGGTATTCTAATAAATCTATCGACATGTACTTTAGCAAAGTGCATGTAAACGCAGTGATTGATGCTTCTTCAGTGAGTTAACAATGCTATATTGTGACTAATAACTATAACTGATACATTATCCAAAAATCATTATCCAAAAATCCAAAGGGCTTTAATTAAAGATTTGTTTTCTTCTCTTGATAGGGAAAAGCAGAAATGTTGGTGGAGTGGGAGCCCTGTCCAGTATGGTATATATCTTCCAGTTACTTTGCTTCATGTCATCTGATGTAGTCCCATGTTGGAGAACAAACACATGATATTTAACAAATGCAAAACATCCAGATCTACCACCAGTCCTCTTCTATGTTTCACTGCTGTTATTCTGAAGCAGCTGAAGTAGTGTAGGAACAAATGATTGGTTAACTTCATTGTTGTTAATGTATGTATTTTGGTTTGTTTTTATTGTTTGTTTGAAAATTTGTTTTCATTTCTATGTTCACTTTTTCTAAATGGTGGTGGTCGTTAATAAATGGAAAATGAAACATTTACTTATATAAATTGAGTTATAAGATGTTTGCTTCACACATGGTTTATGCTTTTCGGAAAGACGAAACCAGTACCTGTAACTAACATTATTCCATTCTGTTTTCAGTGGCAAGGAGTGGGCTCATTCTCATCCTGGCAGCCCAAGAACTCTCTGGGATAATGCATAAAAATAAAATCTGTTATTTGAACTCCAGTTTTGTTTTTGCACGTTTATTCTCTTGTTTATATGCTCCATTTGAGTCATATTTAATATGTTTCTATTAGAAATAAGATGAAAACCTCCACCAAAATGCATTTGACTTTTTAGGAAATTACAGTTGAAATACTACATGATTTCATTGTCAGTGATAGGAACACCATAACCTATATTAAGCATATTCATGTGTGAAATCTGGTACTTTGCCATCCACTGCCTTATCTAATTTGTTTAACTTCCGAAGTATAACGCTTTGGAGACATATTTAAATGCTTGAGATATTAAAATGGTAGTGATTACTTTGACTTTTCTTTTTCACTTATTGAAAACCACAACTCGAGTATCAGGATGGTCTTTATCTGGAAAGTTATCCACATCTCATCACGGCGACCCTTTGTCACGTCACAGATACGGTACCCGAACTCAGATCGCCTCCCGGAAGTACTAGACAAACGATACTGCCGTTGCTAAGGAGGCAAAAGTGCACATTTCTATTGTATATTTTTTTAAACACGGGGTTTGGTTTCTGATCGTGCCCGATTGACGGATTTCTGAAAGGGAATGGAGCCTATATGGCCGTCAACGCAAGACAAGTCGAACGAGTCCACGCACACACGCCGGAAGAACTACAAATATGTCAGCTCTGTGTACTTCGTAACGATTTTTGGGCGCGTATCTAATAGAAATTGTAGTTTGTAGCGCTGCTCTCATATAATTTCAATGGGTTAACTTTCTATTCTTCTGTGTTTTTGTATGTTTTGAGCTGAGGTGCCAACTCAACATACAATGTTAAAAAAAACATATAAAGCCAGAAATGTAGGTGTAGTCATGGACTCTGACCTGAGTTTCAACAGTCACATTAAAACAATTACTAAATCAGCCTACTATCAATTTATATATCTAGGATTAAAAGACTAATTTCATAGCAGGATTTGGAAAAACTTGTCCATGCTTTTATGTTCAGTAGACTATTCTTATGTTTCTTTTTCTTATTCTATAAGTAAAATAAAATGTATATGTAATTGCACATTATTATTTATAGAAGCCTGTTTCCCCAATAAAAAAGACTTTCCCAATGAAAAGGCATAATTATGAGATAAAAAAGTCATAATCTTTTGAGATAGAAAAGTAGAAATAATGAGATAAAAAGTCTGTGCTGGAGATTTGACAAATGACAGAAGCACAAACACTGTTTGTTTGAGCTTAGAGCTTTGTGTCCAGCTCTCCGCCACCATCAACTCTGAAGATTCTCTCCCTGCCCGACTGATTTAACCTACTCAACAAAGATACATGTACAC
>CALSBW010023671.1:0-40438 GCA_943590975.1 Lindbergichthys nudifrons | reverse complement strand
GATATCGTGCAAAATGACTGGCTAAAACCGAGGAATAAGTGTTTGAAAGGCGGGGAAAAGTTGTTTAAAATAGTCTGATACCTCCAGGGCGCATCACCAAAAATGTACAAGCCAGGCAAGGTGCCTGAATCCCGGATACTTTAGGTCTGTCACTTAGGGTGACCGCACCACTCCGACGCTCCCGAGAGTGGACGTCCATTATTTGTAAGGCACCTAAAAGTGGTAATGATTAATGGTTTTTGTGTTAATGTAATAGCAGTTAAAACAGGACCGGTCAAATTTGACCGCGAACACCAAAGTAAGGGGGGGAAACGAATACAATAGGAGGGTTTTAATGTAACCATTGCTTATGACATTGATGATATTTTAAATCAAAAAACATATTCCCTAAAATGTGGAAGCTCTGGGTGCCATACAAATAAATAGTTGATATGTTTTTAGGGCCACAACTTTGGCACTAGAGCACCTAGTGTTATCAAACACATTTCAATGGTGAAACTATCCAAAAATATTGCATATGACAATATTTTCCACTACGATGAAAGGCGTGTAAGCCAACAAACCTTATTCTGGTTCCATCATGGGTAACCCCACCCATCCTCTCCACCTGCAGCTGGACAGACAGATAACCCCACCCCCCCCCCTCTCCACCTGGACAGACAAGAGCTCCTTCTCCAACAGACTGCTGCAGCTCCGCTGTCACAGGAACCGATACAGGAAAACATTCCTGCCCACTGCAATAACTCTGTACAACAAATCACCTCTGGCTGGAAGAGAACTCTCTGCTCCATAGCTTCTCTCTTCACAGTGCATTTGACATATTCAGTGTAATATTTAATATTCCATCCGTCACATACTTATGTAAATATAATACCTTGCTTTATATCTTGTTATTGCTCATTTGTAAATTCAACATGTATATTTTCTTCTTTATTTCTTGTCTTTTTATTTTTATTGTATAATGCCATGTGTTTTATTGCTGCTGCAACGCAAAGATTTCCCAAATTGGGATCAATAAAGTTATCTTAAACCAACAACCAGTGTTCCAGATGAGGATCATCTCTTTACAAAAATATTCAAGTGCTAACCCATATTGTTACTTCTAAATGAATTTATTTCCAAACGCATTATAATGCAGTGTGATGTAAACAACAAAAAGTACCACAGAAGTATGCTTAATTTATATTTATTCATCAACCACATCAATAACATTGTTTTTAAAACAATAAAATGGTCCTTTCTGGCAATGATTTACTTATGTGTTTCACCACAATACAAGTAAAAGGCCACCATAAGGGTGTATGTCTTGACTCTAGAGCGTTGGGGTTAGTCTAACATGAAAAGCATGGACAACAGACCATAAAACAAGTTATGCAAATGGTTATAACATACAGTATTAAGAAATCACAACAATTTTTTTAGGATTTAACTATGTATATTAAACATGTACATTCTATGTGTAAATCAAATATAACAATTTATAACAATGTATTATTTGGTTTTGAGAACAACAATGAGGTGATTCACTAAATAAACTATTTGTTGTTTATCACAATGTCCCTAATTATACATCCTAAAAGACTGTGCATTGTACATGTTGATTGAAGTACTTCAATCAATCAGGTTAATAGCTGGAGATCAAAAAGGAAATATAACTGACAAAGCAATTAAAGCAAGTAACGCAAAAGAAACAAAAATGAACAATTAGAGGAAAGCTGTTATTGGCCTGCGGTGTAACAGGTGCAGTCATATCAAGTTAATGACAGGTCAATCCTATAAGAGATCGAAAATAATAATGCATAGGCATCCCGTTGTGGGAAAAAAGGGAAAGACCTCCTGGTCTTGGACAATGATGTGCTCACCAAGTTGTATGGTAACCAGCAAGATATACTTGGACATTTAGGAATTTACATTCTAGTGTTTCAAAAAGGATCAAAAGTGAATGGTTCATTGCTCAGGATGCATTCCAGGGACGCTAAGCATTTTGTTCAATACAATTTAAGTTGTGTACAAGTGAAATGTTTGGCCTGATGCTGCGGCATAGGGAAAAGTCATATGGTCAACATATTCAAGGGTGATCTTCCATTGAGGAGTATGAATACAATCTCTAAATATAAAGTATTTACATTTCTGATAGCACATCAAGTCTTGGCGGATATTGGTGCTTGAGAGCAGCAGCAATCTGGGGAAATACAGAGAAACAAAGAAGAGGGGCAGATCAGAAACCACATTTGAGGTTTTTGAATACACAATGTATGTTTAGCATTAATGAATACAAAAGTAACAGCAACATGTCTAGGTTGAGGCTAAATCAACAAAGATACTGTACATGAATTTCTAAGTAAATTACCTAAATGATGTTTCCTTCTTCATCCTCACTGGTGTCTGGACTGCTTAGGCCACTTTGACTTTCCTCATGTTGAAAGAAAGAAGCATCAGGACCTAAAGCAGTCTTGTACTGCTGCAGTACCACCTGCAACCTCTCCGACGCCTCAGCATGCTTCCTTCTTAGGGTGCACCCAAGTCCTACATTCCCCCCTACATGATTTGGGCTGACTTTTTTCCTTTAAAACTCATACTTTACAAGGTAGGTTAAGTTTTGCCTCTCAACTTACCTTCCTCAGCCACCTTATTTTTTAGAGCAACTGCCATGTTCTGCAACCATGTGCAATGCTGCGCCATCTCCAACAATAGGATGCCTTTCTCCTCTTGCAGTCTCCGTGTAAGCATCACTTGATCCAGTATGGCTGTAAAGTTAGCTAAAATCCAATCACAGTTATGTATTTCATTATAGCATAACAATATGTTTAAAACTCCAAACATGTACTTTCAAAATAATCAAATGTATACACAATAAGAAAACTTAAGATATACCCTTAAACTAAATGAACGTTCTAACACTCTACATCAGGCATCCTCAAAGTCCGGACTCAGGTCCGGATCCGGACCGAACCACAACTGTCTCTGGACTCTGAGCACATTATACTTTTCATATGTATTATCTCTATTATCTGTGTTATCTGTGTTATCTGTGAGACATCGCCACAACGCAACGAGTCAAAATTCTCCACTATGTCCACTGCAAACAGCGCTCTGCATGTCCGACTGTTCCGCTGTGTGTGTCTGTCAACGCATTGGTCCAATCACATTCAGCATCCCGTCAGCGTTTTTTCCCCCCCACCAACAGTCTGCGAATCAGAGGCACAGTAGGGCGGGTCTTCGCGGAATGCGGGTGGGAAAAATGCGTGTGTGTTTAAAAGAAAAAAGTCAGAGCGAGAGTTAACAGCTCAGCTAGTTGCATCTGTACTGTAGCTAGTAGCCTAGTTTCACCTACCGGGGTGGCATAGGGTGGCAACTGTCACCCTAAAAATAGGCCTTGCCACCCCAGCTGCCACCCCAGTTGGCAGCTTTGTTTTGAAAGAAAAGTTGTGGCTCATCGGACATATGAGAGAGAAAGTCTCTAATGTCCGAGTGCAAGTGAATGCAGCACAAGAAAGCACGTCTTGTAACCCCTCCCCCGGCCCTGATTTCATTTGAACGGTACGGCGCAAAACGAGAAGCGTTCGGGCCCAAGTACTGAAGGAATGAGGTACGGTCTACAATGACAGAGAAGAGACTGTCAAGTTTGGCTGTACTCAGCATTGAATCAAAACGCACTAAAGCTGTTGATCTTAATAAGTTTGTGAGGCGTTTTGCTGAACAAAATGGTAATCGCCGCATTCAGCTGTAATAGACATGCCAACTTGATGCTCTGCTCACGGATGAGCATACACAACTGTTAAGATGATGACCTTACGTGTGTAAATATATATTTTTCTTTGTGGGGGTCTGCCCCCAAAAAACTGTTTTAAGTCCTGAGAAAGTCAAATAAGACGGTGTGTAAAACTACACTGCCCAGCCAACAGAAAGTAACCACTTTGATTGAACTAGGCCAGTAGGTAAGGACTTTCCACTGGATAATAACTGAAGTATAAAAGAATGCATGACTGAAGTGATGGAGACCATGTTTGAAGGCAAACAAAAAGAGGAAATAACAGGTCAAATCAAGCCCCCCTCTCAGATTCCACAGCAACCAGAAGAACATAAATACTGGCTGGTGATTTGATGAATCAGCTTTGTGATGGAATAGAAAATGCACAGTGCATTTCCTTAGCTGTGGATGAGTCCACTGACACCACTGACAATGCTCAGTTGCTGGTGTTTGTGAGTTTTGATGATGAGGCAAAGGGGGAGTTTGTTGAAGATGTGTTGGGCCTGACGAACCTCAGTGGACACACAAGGGGGCAAGACATTTATAAAGCAATAATGGGAATGCTGAATGGAAGAGGGTGCAGCTGCCTTTATTCATAACTGTGCAGCTCACACTGCGACTCTGAGGGATCAAGCACAGACACAATAACAATGAAAACTGCTGCATACAGATTATTTTTGTTTTTGCAACCTCGTGTTAAGAATCTTGTTGCAATTGTTTAAAAGACCGTAATAAATGGACCTTTGTCTTATTGAATTTTTTTTTTTGACCTTTAAGATGTGTATTTGAGTACCCCTGCTCTACATGATATGTGCATAACTCAGCAAGGTATACCTTCATATAACAGAACTTCAAATTAATTATTATGAAATATCTGAAAACTGACCCATGCCATGAACTTCCCACGGCCACAGCGCGGACATGATGCTCCCTCCAGAGAGGGAATGCTCCACCGCAGCAACATCTATGCCTCTGGCAGAGTCGTGTACCAGCTGGTTGTACTTCAGTATCTCCTGGTTAAGGCGCTTTTTGTCGTCTGCAAGCTTCCTTCGAAGTCGATGGCGGAGCTTGCTGCTGTCTGAAAAAGACATGAGGTAGAGGGATGGGGATATGTGACAAACTATATTTGCAAGTGCAAAAAATATATATAATTCAGTAGGTTGAATCTGCAACCTAAAACATTATATTGTTATACCATTCTGTCGGTAAAGGGATTGCTTCCTCTGCCTCACACTTAGGTAAAGCCCCTCAATGCTTTGCTGCAGTGCTGTTTGAAGGATGTCTTCAGAAGTACCCGATGTTTCTGATGTTCCTGTAGAAATAATAGTGGTAGTAAAATGTACTGTTACAAAACACGTAACGGTTTTGAAAAACAAAGTTGTGCAACATATTTAACACCTTTTAACACAAATTGATGGTACAACTATGGAAACTGGAACATATCAGAGATAAACATGGACACATAGTTGGCTTGCTATTGCTTGAAGATTATGTCCCCGTCTACTGAAATCCAGTGAGGGTCCCATTACGTGGCATGACAAATCAGCCTTATATCATTGGCTGCTCTTTAGGATCAAATCTGTAAATTCAAACAGTCATGGACAATGATATGTAGCTGGTGTCATCTCGTCGTGCTTACCAGATGCCCATTTCTTCACGTCGAAAATCCACGTCGACACCATGTCATCCGAGACACAATGTAGCTCCGTCTTGAGTTCCTCAAGACTTCCAGGAGCCTCTTACTAGTCTGATAAACAGTAGACGATGGACATTTATCAAGATTAAAACTTGCTATGATTAACAACAAGCCATGTGCAAATGACAAAGGACACAACAACACCTTTAATAGGAGGCTCACCTTCACATATCTTGTGGAAAGTCACCTTTTTTCCTGTTCCATCCCATAGCATGCACTGTGAGCATGTCCAGTCATGCTTTTGAAAGCAATAATGAGGTTATGATGTGTCATCTAAAAAAGTATGCAATAATAGGGCAAAACCTTCCACTCACCTGCTTTGGACATGTATTTTGTTGTCAGGGCACAACGGGACAGGTGGCTGTTGACCTGCTCCACCTCTTCCCCGGCGGTCATCCCTGCTCCCTCCTGGTTCTTCCCACTCCATATAATCTGATGGTAAAAGGTTGCTGGAATTGTTGTGCAAAGAGGCTACATACTACTATACTAAACAGTATAGCTTAGATATTTACTACTTCAGTATTATAAATATAAAAAATATAAATGTACGTGATACAAAAATATTTCACATACCTCGCATTTGGTAGCATGGGCTCGAGCATGCATTACACTGAGGAATGCCTTCATGGTGGTCAGCTCCTGGAGAGCAGGAAGGACACTTGCAGCTTTCTCCATGTACGGCCAGTACTTGCAAGCCACATCCATGGCGAAGAACTTGGCTTTGGCTGGCATGAGTTCCTTTTGAAGATACATATTTAAGGCCTTCAAAAGAAACCCATGGCGACATACAGCCACCTCCATCCCTTCTTCATCCAGCTTAGAAGCCCTCCTTGACGTCTCCCTCGCTGCTGTCCACTGGGAGTCCCCACATGTGCCTCTTCCCTGGGTCTAAGACACGCATTACATCATGACAAATCAGTTAAAAGCAATGGAATCACGATCTACACCATTTGTTCTATCTATCTGATTTTGGAGTAGATGGTAAGGAGAAGTAGCTGAATTTGAAGAAAGTCAGGGTCGGATATACATGGCTATTTTTGTGATATACCTATAAGGTAAAATGACGAATAAAAACTTGCATTTTTCAGTGATCTCTGTATTTTGTCGACAAATGCAGCCACCACGTCTTCTGCTACAAAGAGCCCATTAAAAAAGCCGCTGCCATCAGAACTAAGGAAAAAAAGATTAGCAAATATATCCATGAAATATAAACAGTAATCAAAAAAGTGAAATAACAACATTGTAAAAACAGCACCTTCCACTTCGCCGAAAGCGATAGAGCTTCCTGTTTCCATCGGCAGAAACAGCCAACATCTCCGGCGTGCAGGCAGGGCAGATGAAAGGAGCACCACAGCAGAGCTGGTCTTCCTCATACGAGGCATAGGAGAACTCCAGAAAGCTGCGCTGCAGTGCATCTCCGTTGACAGGTCCAGACTGGAAGATAATTACATATATTGCTGTGATTTTGTCTATTTACGGAAATGTTATAATGTATAATATGGTAAAGAATATTTACACTTACTCTTCCTCCACACTTTGTGCGATGCTCCAGCAGCTTTGCAAAGGCCTGTCTGGAGAATCCCGGAGAGATGACCTTGAGCTCTTCAAAGGAGCTCGGGAGGTCCAAGGTGTAAAGTGTGGAAATACTGACCGAAGCTGGCCAGTATCCACTCTTAAGGAGGACTTTCAAGTCGGGGTCCACTGCTGCTGGCAAGTTTGATAGACATATAGTGGCAGATGCAAGTCATAACGCCCTTGGAACAAGTAAATAAACATAATTAAGACACATTTTACAAGAGTTCCATCTACAAATAGTCAAAGATTAACAGATATTACATGAAGGTTTTACTCCAATTGGAAGCACAATGCCTCAGCCCACAACACCATGCGAGTAAAGGCTTAAAAAAAAGCCCCAATTATTCAATCTTGTTGTAGCATACACCTAGGTGGTGGCTTAAAGCCCCCCTCCGCTACGCGCCGTTCGTTAGATGAGGCTGGTTCTATTTAATAAAGAAAGGAATTCAAAACACCGGAATAAAGGTTATAACAATAATCTGAGTTTACTGGTAAGAAACAAAACACGTATACAAGTTTTACAGAGTACTCCGGACTTCAGGTTTCTACTGCTGTGCGATACAGGTATCGGGACCAGCCAGTCAGCAAACAGGAAGCATTTTACATGCTTAAACAACAGAATTCATATCCATATTTTGGGGCGGAGATGTGTTGACTTCTTCCTTCCCATTTTACTCCGAAGCGAATCAGAGAGTCCGTGGGGAGGAGCTGCGTGAGCTGCTCACTCCCCCAGGTGTTTTTACTGGTTGGATTCACTTCTGGTCGGGTTTAATACAGCGAATCAGAGTTCTGAGAAAAAGGATGTTTTCTTCTGAGCAGAACGTGAGATTCAGAAGTTCACAAGGACAGAGTCAATCTTAGGAATATTTCATACAAACTATTCTTTCCCAGACAACCAAACATTGTACACAGATATATTGATGCCCAGAAAGAACCTTGAAAAGAATATGTGTATGTGTGCTGGTGGAAGGAGGTGTATGTGTGTGTAACAGGATCTCTGGGTCAGTGAGTTGTAAGTGACAATACAATATCTATATATGTGATTACTTAAAACAGTTCAAACAATACATGTTCACTAAAATACAATTCAAAATAATACATGTTTACTTCAATACAGTTTAGAACCATATCTGTTTACTTCAATCCAAGCAAAACATGCATCAGACTTTAGTGACACAACTTACTTTGTCAGAGGATGGATCGCAATGCCGGTGGCAGCGGTCTTTGGCCAATAGGTGGTGCTCTGAATTATGTCATTTCCTGTACCGATTATACAATAAAATATTAATACATTTCCTACATTTTGACACAATAACTCTTTAATAACCTAAGTAGCCTACAGACAAAAACAAAAAAGTATATATTGCCTTATAAAATGCAGAAAAGTTTAAACATCTAGCATGATAATAATAAAAAAAAGACTAATGATATCTTAAACCTTAATAAATAAAATGGAAAATTAACCGACAACAACAATTTAACATAAATAAAACAAGGATTAAAACAAGGATAAGTTTGACTCAAAGTACCCGTTATGGTTAAAAAATAAATAAAATAAAAAAAACATTGAAAATAATACAGCTTCCGGCTTCCGACTGTCTCCCTTCTCCTGGCAAATATCCTAAACCTTAATAAATAAAATGGACAATTGATCGACAATAACAATTTAACATAAACAAAACAAGGATAAGTTTGACTCAATGTTATGTAAAGTACCCGTTATGGTTAAAAAAAATAAACATTAGAAAATAATACAGCTTCCGGCTTCCCGAGACACGAAGAGGAGACACGAACAATTCTTCCACTTAAAATGCCTTACTTTGAAAATCGTGCTTTCTGACACGAAAGAAACGTGTACATAAACACCATATCCCTACGTGCATTGCGGCTAAAACATCCAATCACCGCTGAGGATTTTTGAAAAGTCCTAAGTCTGTTTCTAGTATTGGGACTTTATTTTGAAATTCAGTTCCTGACGGACGTCAAAAAAGCCCGAGATTATGGAATTAAACCAATAAATAAAAACAAGGATAATTGTGTGTTATTGTTGAGTAAATAACAGTGTGTTATTTTGAAAAGAATAACAAATTAGAAGGAAAAAAAGATTTTAAAAATACAGATTTCAGTATCCTGAGGCTCTGAGCCCCATTTCTTTTCCTCACAGACGGCAACAAAAGTCCGAAATGATACGATTTTAAATAAAAGCAATAATCGTGGCTTGATATTGAGTAAGAACATGTTTTTATGAACCACACAGCTTCCGGTCTTCCACGACCAGACCGGAGAAAAAGACGTGTTGCAGGCACAAAACATACTACCAATAGAAATACATTGCTTTTAAAATCGCTCTGTGTGACACGAAAATAAGGGGATAATCGTGGTGGTGAACACAAATCAATAGATTAAATTACGTGACTATAACACGAAATGCCGTGAGACTGGGTTGGCTGGTCCTTGGCACAATAAAGGTTGGGAACCCCTGCTCTACCATACAAAACAACACCTGTAAATAACCCAATTTGTGTTCTTTGAAATTGAAAAGGATATTGCATTGTGTTTGTTACTTTCGTTGCAGTAGTATGTCTTAAATGTAATTTGGCATGCTTTTTTTTTAAGGCGAGTTTACGCTGTTGACAGGAAGTTGTTGTTGCTATGGAAACAAGAAAAGCTTCACAGCGGGCGGAACTTGTCATAAAGTTTGCGATAATAAAACCCACCCATTTAGAGGGAAGATATGATTGGTCAATTGTACTGTCAGTTGACATTACTCTCTCGTTCAGTTACTATAGCGGGCCCTCTATGAATTTACAGCTGGAGCTCCTGTCTTCACAGTAACCCCTAGATTCCACCGGGTCCGTCTGTGTTGCGTTATTTTACCACTAAAATGCAGCAACACATCTTTGATTCATGTCGTTTATAACTGCAATATTACAATTATTATTAACTTTGTCTGTACAAAGTAGCCTGTCCAGGAAATATGCCCAAATCAACAAAAACTGCGAGCCAGCAGGCAAGACGCTCCGTTTCTGAAACGCGGCCAGTAGGGTAGGAGGCCGGACCAAAACCGCGGCGCAGCCGTAACGCGGCGCAGACGGACCCGGTGGAATCGAGGGGTAACTCACAGAGACGGCTAAAGGAGCTTCTTTCATTTAACCCTTCACATTCAAACAGAAACTGAATAGGCAGATTCGAAGGATTTATTTCTTTGGAAATGTTATTTTAAATACAATTAAATCAAGTTATTTTGGTAAAACTAATGAAAAATATAACTAAAAATTAAAAATATATATATATTTACATTTTTTCTTTTTTTTAAATGTTTTTAAATATTATTTTGTAGAATATCTTAGGCCCTCAGAGAGGGCCTAGAGGGCCCTGGTGGCTCGCCACTGCTCAACAGGATTTTGTATTATACTGAAAAACAGTAGGATGACCTAACATGACTTATTTTCCGGGGTTATAACATATTGCCACTTTTGCTATTTCAGGTCATTACAGCATGTGCTGTAATGCACAATATCTGCCTCCGGGCCGGTGACATCATGGCCCCCGATGCAGATATTGTTGAGGACGTGGCGGAGGATGAGGGGGAGGATGTGTTGGAGGCAGTCAGTGGTGCCCCTTGGCGGGACCAACTGTGTGCAGAGGTGTCTGCCCTAGAGGAGGTTCCCATGGACCACCAATATATATGAAAGGTATGTAAAACAATTGTAGAGCAGAGACATTTGTTATGGTGAAAATCATTTAGCAAATGTTTCTTTATTCATCTTTTGTTATTCTCTGTTTCTGAAAACATCTTAGTGAGATGGCAGCCATCGATTGCGTCCGCCCTGCAAACCCACGCAATGGACAATTCGGTGGACAGTAGAGAGAAGTAGCTCTGGAGACCTCCCAAGAGGATGCCCCACCATCAGAGGACACCAGGGTCCTAAGTGTGGCAGCCCATCCAGGTCCAGCAGCACCACCTGGGACTCCCTGCTCAGCCAAAATGTATATAGTTCAACTGATGTGTTTTATGTTGTTGTGTTTATGCTGTTGTGTTTTATGCTGTTGTGTTTGTGCTGTTATGTTATAAATACTTTACTTATTAAAAAATGGAAATAATATATTTCAGTTGATTACATTATTTATTCTTGTGATAAACATTTATTTGTCCACAATTTTCTCAAGTATGGAAAACATCCTCTCCCTATTCTCTTGGGCTCTCCTCTCCTCTGCTTCTCTCTAGTGCCTCATATCCTCTTTTATGAGATCCACTAGTTCATCTCTCCCTTTCCTCTTTCTCCCCTGTGATGGCCCTGGCTGGCTATCTGCATCCGCCGCCTCCTCCTCCACTTCCTGGTCACCCACTGCTGCACTTGGCTGTGGTGTGTCCTCTGGGATGGAGAAAATTAGGACAGGAGGGCTGATGGAGGGCCTCTGTCCTAGTACGTCATCCATTTGGACAAACCAAGGCCAAGATGCAGCGGTGGGTTTCCCACTGACTCCCTCTCGTGACCATCCTAAGGCAGAGTAAAACAATCATGACAGTAAAATAACAGCAGCAGCTAAACTAATGTCGGCAAATGTATGGAGCTAATTTCCTGCCATAACTCCGCAAACAAACTAAACAGGTTTTACAAATGCCTCATGATTCACTAACAAACACAATGTGGTTTGCAAATACAAAACACCATCTACAAACTAATGCATTTAGTTTTGCAAAGAAAAAACGTATCTATCAAACAAACACATAACATTTTTCTAATAATGCATGTTTCTCTGCTATTTTGAATAAGCGTTAAAACACCTTTCTCATGAGACTGATAATGTTGGACAGAGTACTTTAAGAGGATGGTAGACAGGATATCAGCAATACTTCCAGTCAGTACTCCAGCAGCAGCATTTTTACACCTTGGAAAGTCTTTAGAGTCTGGCCTGGATAGCTGGTCACAAATATCCTTCAGCAAAGTGACACATGGTTGCCCTCTTATGATGCTGCTGTCTTTTAATATATAATTATTCCTCTGCCACTAGTTAGTTCCTCGCAGATTCTTCAGTCTCATCAGCCTCATCCTTCCATCAGTCCCAGTCAACGCCTCCAGCACACTTCTAGTATCTGACTCCATATGATATTGTCCTGATGCTGTAAGGGTGATGCCCCATGATCACAAAATGACCCCTCTAGAGTCTGAGTGCCAAGGACCTCATATTATGTCTGTCATTAATGTTACATCACCCATTATAACAATTTTCTTTCCTTTGTTCTCTTCTCTTAACTGAATAGTCCTGTCTATATATCTATAATACAATGTAAAGTCCTTTTCCTGCACCATTTTAAGGCTTGAAAACAGGCATGTTTACTGTATGTGTTTGGAGAAATTACACAATCAATGGCCCAGAATTGTACTTTATAAACTATGAATCTTGTGGTGCTTGAAGAAATACAGACTGGTTAAGCCGGCCAGGTTATATTTATATATATATATATATATGCCTTTTTTGGAGCCCTTTTTTGCAATATTTATTAAAATGGTTACTAGTTAACACCACTATGTTTAGGAACATCAAGATTGTGAGTGCACCGGCCCTATCCGACCTGATAGTTACCCACATGGCCTCGGGTCCCTCCGACTCCACCGTGGACGGCCTGGTAGCCCACTACAACACTGCCCTATCCCTCAGTCTCAACTCTCTCGCCCCCATTAAAACCCGGACTGTTTCCTTCACCCGCCCTGCCCCCTGGTTCACCACCGAACTCCGCCGCTTGAAGGCCTCTGGTCGCCAGCTGGAGAGGCTCTCCAAAAAAACTGGCCTCACGGTTCACCTCCTGGCCTTTCGTGACCATGTCCAAACGTATAAGGAAGCTCTCTCCCATGCCAAGACTCACTACTACTCCCGTCTCATCGGTGCCCAGCAAAGCAACCCCAGAACACTGTTCTCCACCATCAACCGCCTACTCCGCCCCCCTGACGCCCCCCAGCCCTCAGGGGCTCCCGATTTGTGCTCCAAATTCCTCGACTTCCAGGCGAAAGTCGAGGCCATCCACCAGCAG
The DNA here is from genome assembly GCA_943590975.1 of Lindbergichthys nudifrons. Lineage (NCBI taxonomy): Eukaryota > Metazoa > Chordata > Actinopteri > Perciformes > Nototheniidae > Lindbergichthys > Lindbergichthys nudifrons. Next base: position 27,382 of record CALSBW010023671.1, on the reverse strand, counting down.
CTCCTGGCGAATGGCCCTCCCCCCCTGCCTGCACCTCAGCCACCTGGTAACGCACCCCAAGCACCGCGCCTCTCCCACTCCAACCTCTCCTCCTTCTCCCCTGTGGATGCTCTTCAAGTGGCCAAACTGGTCAGCTCGGCCAAGACCTCCACCTGCTCCCTGGACCCCATGCCCACAGCCCTGGTCAAGGACTGCCTACCCACCCTCTGTCCCTACATGGTGGTCATCATCAACGCTTCTCTGACTCCTGGTATAGTCCCCACCAGCTTCAAAATGGCCTCAGTCACCTCCATACTCAAAAAACCTGGCCTGGACCCCGACGACCTCCAGAACCACCGGCCGATCTCCAACCTTCCCTTCCTAAGCAAAACTCTGGAAAGAGTGGTCGCCGGCCAACTCCATCTGTACATATCCAATCATGAGCTCTATGAGCCCTTCCAATCCGGCTTCAGACAGCAACACAGCACTGAGACTGCCCTCATCAAGATCACCAACGATCTCCTCATTGCTGCTGACTCTGGCCGCCTCAGCATCCTCATCCTCCTGGATCTCTCTGCAGCGTTTGACACCATCTCTCACAACATCCTCCTCACCCGCCTCTCAGACCTCCTAGGTGTCACTGGCACAGCGCTGTCCTGGTTCACATCCTACCTCCATAACAGGAATCAGTTTGTCTCCATCAGTGGCTCAAACTCACCCCCGGCCCCAGTCCACCACGGTGTACCCCGGTGCTCTGTGCTTGGCCCCCTCCTGTTCACCATTTACATGCTCCTCCTCGGCCAGATCATCCGACATCATGGACTCAATTTCCACTGTTACGCTGATGATACCCAACTGTATCTCAGCACCACTCCATCCTCCCAGCTCCCCCCTCAGTCCCTCATCAACTGCCTGCATGACATCAAAACATGGATGTCTTCCAACTACCTTAAGCTGAACAGCAATAAAACAGAGCTCATGGTTGTGGCACCCAAGGCCCTGCTCCAGAAGGTTGATGACTTCATCCTCTAGGTCGACGGCTGCTCCATCTCCTCATCTCCTGAAGCCCGCAACCTGGGTGTCATCCTTGACTCCACCCTTTCCTTCCATTCCCACGTCAAATCTGTGGCCAAATCGGCCTTTTTCCACCTGAGGAACATTGCCAGACTCCGACCGTCACTCTCGGAGTCGGTTGCCGAAACCCTAGTGCATGCATTTGTCACCACCCGCTTGGAGTACTGCAATGGTGTCCTGTTCGGGGTTCCCAAAAAAAACCTGGACAGGCCAAAACTGTGCTGCTAGGGTACTCACACACACAAAGCCGTGGCAGCACATCACTCCCACCCTCATCCACCTACACTGGTTGCCAGTCAAGTCCCGTATATCATACAAAGTACTCCTCCTTACCTACAAGTCCCTCCATGCCCTTGCCCCCCAGTACCTATCGGACATCCTTCACCCACATGCCCCACCCAGGAACCTGCGGTCCTCAGACTCTGGCCTGCTTACCACCCCCCGCACCAAACTGCGAACCTTCGGGGACAGAGCCTTCAGTGTGGCAGCCCCCCCCCCTCTGGAACGCTCTCCCTGCGGAGATTCGCAACATCCCCACACTCGACGCCTTCAAAAGGGCCCTCAAGTCCCATCTGTTTGCCAAGGCTTTCGGCCCCTAATCGATCTGTTGTTTTGTCTGTCTGACTTTTGTTTTGTTATGTTTGTTTTTGCTATATTACTTGTAAAGCGACCTTGGGTCCCTTGAAAGGCGCTATATAAATGCAAGCTATTATTATTATTATTAGTTATTTAAACAAACCACTATCTGAGGGTTATACAAGCAACCATAAAACGCCCTTTATCTAGAGAGCCATTGAAGCCCATGAAGAATTTATCCCTCCACAAATCTTTTCAACTGCTGTATTAATAAAGTTGCCATGTGTTTTCAAATTCAAGTTAAGGCACTATCTGTGTAAAACATTACAAATATTGTAATATTATATTATTGATTTATTTTCTCTCACCTTGTAATTACACAATCAAATAATCTATAATTTAGCTCTGACCTTCACAAAAACATTTTGTTGAATTGGAGACATTTTTCGAAGCTCTATTGACTGACATGCAATGACTGAGACTGATGGAAGAATCTGAGAGGAATGAACTAGGAGCAGAGAAATAATCATATTTAAAAGACAGCAGCCCGATAAGAGGCCAACAAGAGTCACAAGGGTGTGTCACTTTGCTGAAGGATATTTGTGACCAGCTATCCAGGCCAGACTCTAAAGACTTTCCAAGGTGTAAAAATGCTGCTGCTGGAGTACTGACTGGAAGTATTGCTGATATCATGTCTACCACCCTCTTAAAGTACTCTGTCCAACAATATCAGTCTCATGAGAAAGGTGTTTTAACGCTTATTCAAAATAGCAGAGAAACATGCATTATTGTACTCAGGAGGGGACATTGACAGAGGATTACTCAAAAAGTACACAATAAAAGTACTTCATAGTACTTGTGGGAGTAGTTTCACTAGTACTGAGTCCAACAGTGTCAATCTCACGAAGAACTAATGGCAAAAAATAATATTTTCCCTCATCAAACTTAGCAGAAGTGGCTTGATTTTGTTTTCATGAGGGGACTTTGACAGAGGATTAAAAAACACACACAAGAAGTACTTCAATGTATTGTGATAGTAGGTGTAAGAATACTGAGTCCAGCAGTATCAGTTTTATTCAGAACTTATGGTAAAACCTATTTGTGTCACTCATTGAATATAGCAGGAAATAAAATGAAGAGCAGCTGATTGACCGAGTGCAGAATCGCTGTCGGCTATAGTTTAAATGTCCTTAGTTACAATAGGCACGTTCACACCGGAGTACTTTGGAGTACTTTGCCCACAATAGTTCATCAGAACTACGATATATTTGCGTTCACACCAAAAAGCCCCAGGAACTAAAGTAGTTCAAATTAGTTCGTCTGACCCGCTTTTCAGTCCCTGCTAGAGAGCAGGGACTGTCGTGGGAGAAAATAGTTCGTACGTCTGATTGGCTGTGCGGAATGCAAACCACGCCCATTTGACTCTGAATTTTTTTTTGTAAGCGGCCATTGTATTTGCTCGCTTTGGGCCAGCGCACCCGAAGACATTACTTTTGTGAAAGCAGTTATTATAGCAACACTAAATAAATCATCGGAGCGGTGGAGTGATGAGGATGTGTCTCGGAGGACGTGAAGCGCCGCATTCAGAAGCTTCTACTGAATGCAGTTTCCGTGGCTCAGCAAAGTTAGCAGACCTGGCAAAGTCATGTCGGGACGACTACGAAGGTAAAATAAAATACATGCACTGCACTGTTTTAACCTGCACAATACTGGTTTTAGATGTACTTTTATTTGCTCAGTAGATCGAGCTAGCCATGCTAGAACTTGCTATCATAGGTCCAAGCTGGCTAACAACATCTAGCTAGCTAGCTATTCTCAGCTGCTATGTACACGTTTTGACTTGTGAATAAGTGTGCAATGTTCTGTAATTTGCTTCACTAACTCATGGCACTAATTGTGTGTTTCAGGCGAGGTGTTTCTCTCTGGATTAAAAACTAGTTTTCCCCTCCGGGATAAAACGATAATATAACGTTAGCAATTAGCATGCTAGCTGGACATAATGCTACCTCTAACAATACATTGTAGTTGCTATAATTTCAAGTAATTTGTAACATTCATTCTACATGTTAATGGTAAAAGCTTAAACAGTTGATTACCTGCATGCCACAAAGACTGATGTTCTAATATTTTTGCACATTTAAGTAGAAATGTAATTGAAATTCTATTTATTTTTCCTTTTTTTTATTGATTGTTATAATTGTACTCAGCCATGTTATGTTAGATGTCAATCCACTTACACTGTAACTACTCTGGCCTTGAAAGAAGGTTACACATCTAACTGATGTCCACTAATCCCTATAAAACAAAGTTCAAGCATACATTAAGCACAAAACAATAAATAAGGGCACTTTGATATTTATTTTTTATTTGATATTATTTGATCCAATCTTATCTTCTACTTTACACCTGCATTTTGTACACTGTCCCTGCCTGCACCATGTCCAATGTTGAACAATGTTGTCTCGTTGTTGCGATTAAACTGATCTTGTATCTTGCATATTTCACCTTAGGAAAGTGGGCACGCGATGACAGCTTCCTTGACACCATCATGGCGATGGACCGCCGTGCCATGGTCAGCAAGGAGAATGAGGACCTGCGTGCCAAGGAGATGCACGACGAACGGCTGCTGCATTCACACAAGGCTCAGGAATCGGACGACCAGCTGCTCATGGTGATGCAGCGCCATGCTGACTCGGCGGCGCGCCAGGTGGAGGCGTCGGCGCGCCAGGTGGAGCAACAAAATACCTTTCAGGCTGGCCTTCTGGCAGTGCTAAGCGAGCTGATTAAATCCAACAGGCCTTCAATAAAAAAATTAAGAAAAACTTGTCGTCGTTGATAAACTGTACAATGACTTGTTGGGAGGTGTGTGGTGCAGTGGTCTGGTGCGTTAGTGTTCGGATCAGGGGAGCACAGGTTCAAACCCCACTGCAGTCAGCATGTCGTTGTGTCCCTGGGCAAGACACTTCACCCCAAATTGCCTACACCTGGGACAGTTAATTTTGTATTATTGTGATTATATATATGCCACTGTTATTAATACTGACACTTCACTTTGCACTAAGGTGTGTCTGCTGCTGAGCCTATCTATTGTTGTTACATATATATATATATATATGTTTTGATACTACTGACACTTTATTTGATATTGAAAATGTTAACTTCTATTTACATGCATACGACACACCTGGGACAGCGTGATGCTGTTATTGATATTGTCTTGAGTGTGCAATAAAAGAGAACCTACATGGCGATTAAACAGAGCCTGTATCTTACATTTTTCATTACATTTCATGTAACTAAGCTTGCTTATTATTCTGATACCATCATGTTTCATCGGTTATAAACTGGCGAAGCTTTATTTATTGTGGCTTTCAAAAAGATAATTTCATTGTATTTCAAAATGGCGTCCAACACAAGCACTATTTATTTATAGAAAGAGAAATGGTTGTTGAAGTTTGAAGTTTGTTATTACCAGTGTTGTGAGTTCAATATTTTTAATTAATTATAGTAAGGGAACATCTTAGGAGTTAGTGTAGTGAGTTTCAGAGCAGTGTAATAATGATTTGACCTAAAACTAAATGTTTTTATGAACATGGGGATTTGCTAACTTTTGATTTCCCCCATTTTACACGACACAAATGGAGGCCACTATGGGCCACAACTAACACGTAGGTTTCTGTAGGGTTCATGGCAGACGGATGCAGTTGCTCTCAGGAGGATATATAATAAAGGTGTGTTAGCTGCTGAGCCTATTTACTGTGCATACGACACACCTGGCAGTTTATTAATTTCACACGTAGCGTAGCGCGTGCATGTCATCGTCCAATCCTTTTGTCAATCCTTCTTAACTGCCTTCGCTTCCGAATCAGCATTGCTATTGCATTTGACTGGTCGACGATCTGTATTTGTGTTTGCTTAAATAACGCAGACGAAGCTCATGTCTGAGGTCGGAAGGTAAACAGACGCCCCATTTACAGCAAGTGGGCGCGGGAGGTTTTTCTTCTTCTTTTTCTCTCGTTTTTTTGGCGGATTGCAACTTTAAGGTGCATACCGCCACCTACTGTACTCGCCGTGAAGTTGTTTGCGGCCTGCCAGTAAACCCAAAACAGAAGAAGAAGAAGTGACGTCAGCGGTTCATTTGCCTAATCCACCCCCAGGAACTAATTTTGGTGTGAACGCGATCTGCTTTAGTTCATCAGAACTAAAAGAGCTCTCATGAACTAAAGTTCTCATGAACTATTGTGGGAAAAGTACTTGGTGTGAACACGCCTAATGTTGTCCATTTTAGACAAAGGCTTATTATATTTACAGCCCTAAGAACATTCATTTTCTGGGCTCAATGTGTGTCTTGGCTGTTTTCGTTGTGATCGCTAAATTCACCTTGTTTATAATATTATCACTATAACACTGACCCAGATCGCTGGATCGCTTGAAACACCGCTGTCATCAGGCTTGCAAGGGCTGTTCCATGCTCTGCTCAACCTCCCGCTTTCCCAATGGACTCAGTAGCACCCCCTGCTGCCGTGGAGCATGTGTGAGTGAGCATGTGTGAGTGTGTATGAGCCAGCCACGGCGGAATATTACTGCCAAAAGTCACGTGAGTGAGTCACGTGACTTTTGGCAGTAATATTCCGCCGTGAGAAGAAAAAGTTGTGTACTTGTAAAAAAAAGTTGTGTACTTGTAAAACCTATGCTGAATTTGTCTCTGAAACATGATTTATTAGAAAAATGTTATGCGTTTGTTTGATAGGTACGTTTTTTCTTTGCAAAACTAAATGCATTAGTTTGTAGATGGTGTTTTGTATTTGCAAACCACATTGTGTTTGTTAGTGAATCATGAGGCATTTGTAAAACCTGTTCAGTTTGTTTGTGGAGTTATGGCAGGAAATTAGCTCCATAAAATGTGTTTATTAATTTCACACACACACACACACATAATTTATACTTATTTTTTAGGTTGTCCCACTTTTTCTTCACTTGCAAGGGAGTCAGCTTCCCCTGCAGGCCCATTTCTTCCAAAATGTTCCTACTCACAGAAATAATAGAAGAACACATTAACTATTATGAATAACAATAACTCAAACATGCAAACTTAGGACATTTGGAAAAAGTGACACTGCAGGACACACACAAATAATTAATACAACATTTACTTAATGCGCAAAAGGCTGAGACATCACTACAGACACATACAATGAAGAACATTGGGTATTGCTGCATTTAATTGTTGTTTTATTGGTAGGGGCTTTGTATAAAATGAGGGATAATTGCTAAGAGTAGAAATGATACAATTGGTATGTTGTGCCTTACCTCCATCCAACGCTGGCCAAATTTGTGGCCCCTGTGAAGAGGGTATAATTTCCCCCCCTCAGCTTTATAAACAGCTCCGTCTGGTATTTGCTCCCTAAAACAAAACCAATTGTAAGCAGATGAAAAGCTACCCCTTTGGGTTTCATTTTTGTGTCGTTAAATATTTGAGTGGGATGAAACACTTTACTCACATTTAAAAACAAAATCACTCGCTACTGCCTCAGTTGGGACGGTTGACGCCATTTTCTCAAAAAACGTAACTCGTCACAAGCTTGCATTGCACCCTGGGATATGGTAGACCGCGGAGGATACATCAGATGTATCCTTCAAATTCGGGAAAAGAAGGCCGCATTCGTGGGCCGCATTCGGAGGAGTCTTGTCTATTTTTTTAATTGGGACAGCCTTTTTTCTGGGGAAGTGACGTATGCGTTCTACAAATGCAGCCTCCGAAGGGTGCAGCCCCTGAATTGAGACGCGGCCTCAGTCTGTCAGGAGAGAGCAATCTTCCATCTGGTTGTAGAAAAAGCTCTTTATATTTGTTAGCATAGCTAGCTAACCAGATGCTAATAAAAACAGATCGCCACTAGGATTACAACTAAAGACACAGCCACGCAAAAACTGTGGCATGTGTACAGCTCCTTATGGGTACTGCAATATTTGAAGTGCTGGAGCGGCGTTCCGATGCTCTCCATCAGCAATAGACCACGTGTCTAGATTTCTCGTGTGTCTAGTAAACATTTTTTGAAGTGAGAAGTTGTCCCCCCAAAATACTTTGGCTGGTCTTCAAACATAAAAGTTTTCCCTTGTGCATAACTTCTAGTTTTAATCATTCAATATCACTTTTTAAAATAGCAGCAACTTGTGGTATTAGAACATTTCTTACTCCCTCCTTTCACAGAAATCGTTCCTATACCACTTTCAGTGTTAAGACACTTGTTTTACAAAGTTTAAAGAAACATACCATTTGAGAATCGCATCAATAATAACAGTATAAAACATAAAAGTTAGAAACTATTTTAGAATAGTGCAAAGTAATACCACTTTGTAGCTGGTTCTTCATTCTAATGATTTCATCATTTGAAATTTCACATGATTTGGACATTCTTTGAACAATCTCATAATTTATCATCCATATCATTTAACATCATTTACACACTGTTATCATTTTCATCAATATCTGTATATGGGTTGGGTCTTCTTGTTCTGCTAGCAATTGAAACTGTTCCCTTATGAGAAATGTACCCTCCCCCCTTTCATACTTTTTAAAGTATGAAAGTAATATGTTCTCTAGAAAAGGCTGTGGTGATCAATCGGTACGTTAGGGTGCGGGTACATGGAATGCAACTACAACATCTAGCACCCCCCTGGGCACCCCTATGCTATCCTTGTACACTGTGGAGCCTAAACTCCCTCCTTTGACTGGTCTCCTAGCCTTACTGGTTTTGGGGTGTTTTGCCATGTTGATTAACTGCCCCGCTGTCATTGGTACTGCATATAAAACATCACTGGCTGTACAAGTGCACAGGTCCCAGTCCAATCCTGTGGCAAGACTACGTACAAGGTTTTAGTTCCATGATACCATCAAACATCTACTCTGGGATACGGCATTTCTGGGAGAAGATTTTGGTCAGTTACAACAATTGGAGAATTTCATCACTTAAAAGTTCCTACTTCAGTACCTTTGGGTGGTCTGTTCTAATGCAGTGATAAAGTTCCTACTTCAGTACCTTTGGGTGGTCTGTTCTAATGCGGTGATAAAGTTCCTACTTCAGTACCTTTGGGTGGTCTGTTCTAATGCAGTGATAAAGTTCCTTAAATGGTGTGAAAACCGGTGGAATATCAATAACTCATTATACTAATTTATCTTCAATTCTAGTCTGCTTAAAGAACTATGCTAACCCCTCAACAGTGTGTGGAACCTTGGGTGTCCGAGCATGTAACAGTTACTCCCTCCTTTATCAAGGATTTTTAAAAACAGAAGTTGGTTCATCAATGGTTTGTAGTTCAATTTAGGAATTTTCACTTATGGCGGATATGTTTCTACTTTAAATAACATCTCTAAATTTCAGGTCATCCCTGATTAAATGGATGACCATCAGGAGGTGGTGGCGCTTGTCTTTTAAACTCATAATTTGGTGCTGTGCGCTCCCTGTGAACCTGCAAGTAAGATTTAAAACAACTGCTGGGTGGGTTGAGTGACCCCTTCTCCCTGAACGATATGGGTTGTCAAAAATATGCATCATTGCAATGAGTGATCCAAGGCCCCGCATGTATTACTCCCAATTATATTGCTTTTTCCAAAATTAAATTTGCAATCGCTCTTTGCCCAGTGTCCTTTAAAACTCTACATCTTGGACAAACAAATGTTATTTCCACCTTAAGGCGAGACACCCCAGGTGAATAGGGTAATGTTTTTAACTTAAAGATATCAGCTAAAAGTTTCTCCAGTTAATTACTTACAATAAGGCAATTGTTTTTTGTATTACAAGTTTTCTGAAATAGCATGTTTAAATATGCAAATGAACCATTATCTCATGAAATATGCGCATATTTTAACACATTTCAGGAACCGAAATCTGAACTTTGGATAAAGCCAGGATCAAAATGATTGTTTCATTTTGTAGTCATATTAGTATCTAAGGCTTTTACAGAAGGGATTTTGGATATCTCTTTGTATCACTCCATAAATCAGAAAATACTGTCAACAGCCCTAAAATATCAATTTTCACCATGTTTTTAGGTATAAGATGTTATATAATTCAGGCTATGAATTATATATGACCAAACCCTTCTGTAAAAGCCTTCATAATATTGATAGGAATATAACTGGAATGTTTGGTGTATGTAACTGCTACTGAAGTGGAAATTTCGAACTCAGAGTAGGAGAAAAAACTCATTTTGAGAAAACGACCTTTAAAGATTGCAGTGTGACGCTAGCTAAACCCTCCTGTTATCTGGATGATAGCTTGCGCATCGACGCACTCCGTGAAGGTATTTCATGTTCGGGGTCATTTGTTTTTTGTATAACCTTGCTTTGTGCAAGTAACAATTGTTGTCGTCTTCTCTGTGAACGTTTTTTTCTCCGTTATTTTGCCATTTTCAGATTTAAATTTCTAGCGGAAAGCTAACCAGGAAGTGCTTTAGCACACCACGTGACGCATCTGAACGAATCACGTTGTCAGAAATTGACACCAGCCAATGAGATTTCGTTTCTTGGTTTAAGACCCCTTTGCACTTTCACAATTGGTTGCTGATAGAAAGGAAATGACCATATTTGGATCCGATGAGATTGTGCAGGAGAAACGGAGCTTTCCAACGATACCTCTGAAGACATGGTGCAAACAGCGGTTGCGGTACTTTATGTTACGTTAGAATGCTAACTTTTGGTGAATGTAGGAGAAATCTACAGACGCAAATAGACAAACTATAGTAAAATAAACATCTAAATGTGTATTTTGTACGTTTTCCTTCCAAAAGCCTGAAAGAAAACATGTTATGGAATCAAAATAGCACAACATCTCAAAATTGACCAGTGCAGGAAAAACGATGTTTTTGCCTGCCGTGTCTCGTCTTAACAGTTATCCTATGGTAATTACTATGCTACAATGGCGAAAACAATACTTTAGATTGGGATACTATATTTGGCTTGGTATTAGCTCTCCCTTTAACATTGTCCAACCAACACAGATTTGTCTGCTCTTATAGAGTGGTCACTAAAACTATCCCTTTAGTTGTAGATCAATATTGTAACACATTAGATCTCTTCCAAATTCACCCATGAATAAAATGTCTTAGGGAAAATTTCGTTTCCATGATGGAAAGATTGAAAAATATGTTCACTGCTTAAAGTGTAGTGAATGTTTCCATCATGTCTGCCCCTTTATCTCACAGTACCCTCAGTGTGTTTTAGGATTAATTCCTCATTTTACTTTAACAGTTTCCTCTTTGTTACTATTTTTAATTTGCCAATCTATTAATTCATGGCTAATAAATCTTTTTGTCTTTTCGCATTTATCAAATCAATTCAAGTTTGTTTGTGAATAAGTGTGTTTATGTACAAACTCACTCACTCCCGTTTTCCTTTTTCTCCTCCTCTCGTTGTCTCAAGCCACGACTCCCTCACATTCTGTTAGATCATGCCAATTCCTCTGGTTCCGTCTTCTCCTCAGGTTCTGTCTTCTCCTCAGTCCATCAGCTCTTGAATCCTTCCGCTGGTACTCTCTTCAGTGGCCCAACTGCTTTGCATTTCATCTCCTTCTTTACAGTCTCTTCGCTGTTGTATGGAGGGCGTGTTCTGCTCTCATGTCCCACACTCTGCTCTTGTGCCATATCTCGTGGCTCAGCTTGTAACTTCATGTCCTGTCTGAGGACTGATGAGAGTATGCCTCTTTATGTCAGCATGCTGTTCTGGTTCTGGATGCCTCAGGTGGAGATGGTTCTGGATGCAGTCTTGTCGTTGTTGGTTCAGCTCTGGTTCTCTGTCTGTTCGATGGAGAAGGAGGACGAGTCTCCTGTAGTGAGGTCTTTTGTCTGATAGGGGTCGTAGCAGTCTGACAGGCAGAGAGAGAGAGTCCAGGTCTCGGGACGCATTACCTATAGAAATTCTAACACACTGAGGTAAAGTAAATCCAACCTTCTCCACTCTATTTTCTAATCATAATATCTGTTTTAGTTGTTAAATGCCATCTAAACACAATTAATGTCTACTAATAATTGTACTATATCCCACTGTAACACATCTACTCCAAATAACTCTTTCAGGAAACCATTTTCTTCTATAAATTGAAATACTTACATGTTTCAAGCACCACATATTTCACACACTATAAAAGGACGTCCCCATATATTCTCCAATATTTTAAATCTCACTATTACTTCGAGCAATAGTAACTTTTGTGACTGGATACATCTGTGCACTGTCTTTACAATCTGTTGGGGAATTTTGTTCAGAGTTTGTACATACAGTTGTCCTCGTGGGTTAGTACCCTGTTTCTACTGTAATAACTTTTTAATAATTGTGCTCAGGTCACCAGTCGGTTGTCCATAGTCTTAACGGGGGTTGTTTCTGGTACAGACTAAAACATGGATCCAGTGTATTTGGAGATTCCCCTAAATTGTAAATCCCCATCACTTAAATATTCCGATCACTTAAACCCATCTCATCATTTGGTACAAGAACTGCATATAGGGGGTGAATCATCTTGATTGTAACCTCCTCACCTATGGGAACGAGTATTTCTAACTCCTCCTCTTGTTGCTCAGCTGATATTTTGGCTCTGGGGATAAGTGAAAGTCTCTGAAACACGGCTGGTGTTTTGTTCGTGATGTGGGCATTTTATACAAGTGAACTAATGGATCCATGTCTTTCATGATATTGTACTCCCCATCCAACCAGAAAGGTGCCAAGTGTAATGAGCACAATCAACAATGCTATTCTGACTCTTATCCCTAGGGGACCCCACAATTGCTTTGGCTTTGTTCTTGACATAATCTCTATTTTATCCATGGTTGTGTCAGTTACAGAATGTAAATGATGAGTACAAAAATAACGTATACAAAAATCGGAACAGAACGTGGTTCTTTTTCAGGTGTAAAACAAAAAACAAGTTTTCACTTTAGTGTGCAATCTTATACAAATCTAAAGACAATTCGTCTTTCCTGTAGTTTCTATCTTAATCTTATTTCTATTTATTGTTTTGTTCCAGCTCTGCCAAATCAGTCCTAGCTTCCAATACTTCTCTGGAAGTTGCCAGTGAAGGTGACAATGTGTGAAGTGGTGTCAATTTGCTCCTTTTTCTTTACCTTTAAACCGGAGCTCGTGTGAAGTTCATTACAACTTGTCACGGTTCCGACCACCGGGGATCAGCCCACTCTGTTTTGGGAACTTTCACCCTCACCCAATCACCTGGCCGAACAGGAGTCTCTTCTGATGTCTCGTCTGGTATCTGTGCAGTTTTTCCTAGCCTGTGTAGACAAAAACTTGGATAATATTACTCAGAGCTCTGACATATTCATCCACTTCTATTTGTCTAATATCTAAAACTGGACCACTCCCTCCTTGGAGGAGGCCCAAGCTTTGGTATACCTTTTGTTGTTATGCGACCTATTGTTGACAACATGTTATTATTTATTAACTACAACGTTACCGAAATCCATTATCTGACTAATCATGACCTTCCCTCCTTTGAGCATAAAATGCTCAATTAATATCACAATGATTACTCTATTATGAATAGGACATGGAAAACCCATAATGTTGTAGCAAACACACAAATCCTCTGTGTACCCACAAGGCGTACAAAGATGTTGTGTGATGTATCGTCTTCCAATGGTATAAATGCACATTGACAACAAATCTGCCATTAGCACAAAAATATAGTTTACTTCTTGTTAGTTCAATAATGGCTTTTGTCATGGTATTATGTATCAGCGTTGCTGCAAAAAAAACACACTGGTGTTGCTAATGCGTCTTAATAGCTCTAGGATTAGAGATTGGCTGACACTGCTGAACAAACAAATCATGACAAAATAATATTTCTTTAAACTAGAGGGAAATACGAACTATTCTCACAGAGGGTTACACGCAGAAGAACATGAAGGGCTGATGTCCCTCACTTAAATAGATATTGCCTTATGCACTACTTTATAAATCAGCAAATTCACTTGAACATAAATAAATGAAGACTGATTCTTGAAACTTTGTAAAAAACCCTACAACTTCTTCATCCAAGCTCAGTGTTATGTTATTTAGTTCGCAGCTCATGCCTTAAAACAGAAACTTCAGACCTATTATAAAATGTGTTTATGAGAGTATGTAATCTGACTCCATATATTCCTCAACTTATAATAAATGAAGTTCCCCTTTAAACACAGCCCCGGTCTTCTGACAGGGTCTATCTATGTACTGGCTGGTAAATGTTGTGCCAGTTCCTGTCGCCCTGTCACTGTTCTCCCGCTAACAGTCACTCTCTAGTTCTGCTGGGGTCTTGTTGACTTCTTCACTGGTTTGAGACAAGCGATCTTATTGAAACACCTCCCTTTGTAGCCAGACTTCACCACAGCAGAATCGAGTTTCTGTTTTCAGGTCTCAACAGCTCCACATCAGGTGTATCTTCGCCCCTTGAACTGCAGTCGATTTAAACAGGAGGACTTGGTAAAGACCCTCCGTCTTGGGCGAGGACTAGGCTTTCATCTTCATCTTTTGGGCGTAAACCCATTGTCTTGATCTCACTAGCTGTGTGAACACAATGGTTTTCTGTGTGGGGGAACAACATCACTCGTAATCCCTTTCCTTCTCATAATTACAAAAATAGTCTGCTAAATGTTCTACTATGTTTTAATCTTCTTCTACTAATCTGTGGATGATTTATATTTAAATGCAATATGCTACTCACTATTGTTAAATAACATTCAACACATTCATGTTTGGAAATACTATTCCTCTTTGACATCCCTGAGACCCCCTGCCTCTGTTGTAGTCATGGAAACCTCCCCTGGGGTAACTGTGTGGAGGGCCGTTGTTTGGTGCAATGTTCTGCGGACACTCTCTGGACCAATGTGTCAGCTGACCACATTTGAAGCATCCTTCACTTTGGGAACCTCTTGCTGTTGATTGAAAACGTCCTCCTCCTCTGCCCCTTCGTTGATTCTGTATGTGAATATCTATCTCAGCCGCCATCTGCCTTGCCGCTTTCTTGTTATTAGCTTTGGTATCTTCCTCAGCTACCTGTATTCTCAAAAGTCTTAGTTGTAGTGCTTTCATTTCTTCATCATGTTCTCTCTTTATTGTCTGGTATTTCATATCGTGGTGAATGAGATGTTGTCTCCATTCTTCAATGGGTTTAATGTCTAATCCCACCTTGTCTTCCAGGCATGCCTGCACAGATCGGGGAAGGGCTTTAATGACCGCATTCTTCCACAACATTACGACAGCCGGAGAAGCGTCATGTCGTTCTCCAGTGCAGTCCTCCCACACTCCTTCACATCTCTTCAAGAAGGCATGCATGTCTTCCTCCGTTCCTTTTTTTAGGCTGGTGAGAGCATGTAAACTGCATGCTGTCGGGTAGATGTGACGAATAGCAGTCCAATAGCTCGACCTGATTTTGTTGAATGAAATGTCATCTGGAGAGTTGGCGCATTGGGCCTCGAAATCTACTGCTCTTGCCTTTAGTCTTCCTTCTATCCGTCTTAGCAGTGCCCTCATGTCTCCCAAGCACAGGTAGTCTTGGACAGTGTACTTCTCCAGATCATTCACCCACTTCTGACCTCCTTTGGTGAGTGGAGGTAGCTTGGACACTAATGCTTCCATGTCCCTGTGAGTCCATGGTTGGTATTGAAATCCTCCTTCTCCAGCTGCTATCACCGGTAACATGTGGATTGTGCAGTTCTTGAGTCTTCCAGCTATAGCTACTGTTGTAGCGTCTTGAGATCCGTCTTCCTCTCTTCTTTTGAGTTCCTCCTTCAGCTGGTTAACTTCACCAGATAGCATCCTTACTTCATACTCCAAGTCTTTGACACGTGTAGCTGTGGGGAGTCCATCCAACTCCAATACTTCTCCTATAGGGGCTTGGTGAAAAGGGTTGTTCTCTGATATGTTGGAAAGAGACACTTCGGTTAGACTTGGATTCTGCTCTTGAGTTTGGATAACTGGAGCCTCTTCTGTTATTCCTGCTGTGTCTTCCTTCACTGGCAGATCTGCCGCTTCTAACACATGTATGCTGTTTGTCAATCCCTGGCTGGCATATTTCAGATGGAGTAGCAGACTTGTAACTGTCGTTTTTCTTTTTTCAGCTTTGTTCATAGCGCTTTTTTTAGGTCCATACCAAAAGGGGTGTCTGGTGTTGATCCGTGCTTCTTGCTGGTGTAAGTATCTCTCATTCTCATAAGCACTTACAGCTTTTCTATGGGCTTTCGTTGGTCCAGGTTGATCATCTGCTGGAATCAATCGTCGTGTTTGCCATTGTTTCAACAATTCCTGTATTTGATTCCCTACTTTCTGTCTATCATTCGGATGTGTTGTAGCATCTGATCTGACGTGTACTCTCTCCTTAATATCTGCAGTTGAGCCTGGCACTGCGGGTGCTCTTAACTTGGTGTCTTTTGGTGACATATTTCTTAAGCAGTTGGATATAGTTATTAAATGTATCAAAGATGAATCACTAATCTACTGAATAGTACCTTCGTTCCTGATAAAAAATATCCTATGTCATCCGAACTTAACTTCGATATCTGGGATTCTTTTTTTTTTTTAAAGATTAATAAGGTCAATAAAAAATATGCAAATGTTTAAAATCAGATTTTTTTTTTTTTTTTTTAATAAAAAATATAAATTGTACAGTGGCTTGGCTTTGAAATATGCAAATAGAAATCTTGTAAAAATCTAACTTTACTGTGTATAGTGTATACTAAAGTGCATGAAATTATGCTAATATCATAAACTGTGTTTACTTCAATTATGTGGTGTTTAGATATTATACAGTCTAGGTTGAAAGACTATTATGTAAGGTTTCTTATCTTAATATCAGGAAACCACCTGTGATTCTATCTATGTGTGATGAAGTATGTGTTCATCTATAACACTTGAAATTAAACTTTAGGATATCATTTTAATTTATGTGTGTTGTATTTATAAGTTCTTTACTCCTGTCTTGCGCAACAATTCTGTACAACCAGTAGAGTGTGCTGTTGTAATTTTCAGCTTTTTCCACCCGTGGCAGCCATTCTAAAAACGGACTTCTTTTTAACAAGAAGCTTATTTTCTTAATAACTACCTTTGATATGGGAAGGAAATTCACTTTAAGATCAAACAGTAAAGCATAAACCAGTGAATACACATTTGCAAGCACCATTTTTAAGGATTAAACAGTAAAGCACAAACCAGCGAATACACATTTGCAAGCACAATTTCAAAGATCAGATGGTGCTGGTTCCAATCTCCGAGAATTGTTTAGAAACACCAAACGCCAACTCCAATATCTATAGATAACCTGATTTATCAAAATGTACTATTTTCTAAATCCAACTGAGTCAAGAAGAATGGTTTGTTCTTCACAAGATGGAGGTCAGAAAAAGGACTTGGCCTCATGTGAGTGGAACCACACGGACTACAAGGAACAAAGGACTCTTTTGAATTAGCATTTCTCGAAATGGCGACTGCCCTTTTTGTTTGAAACAAGATGGCTACTGATTATTTCGAACTCTGACCCCCAGAACAAAGAGATGTTGAAAGTACAAGATGTGGTTCTCACTGATGAGTTTAAATAATGGCTTGGTGATCTTTAAATGGACAAATGGAAACCCTGGTGTGGTAGGACAAAGTTTAAAAATACAACACAAAACTACACTTTATATTCAAAATAACATTTCGATGAATATGGGCTTTATCCTAGAGATATCATATCTTAAAATGAGGAGCCCTTACGTCATAAGCCTTAAACCTATCCACGTAATATTTGACTTTATAGTCTGGTGATTATCTGTTGTTGTTTAGACACGCTAGTGTGGGACCAATATGGAGACCTATCAGCTACCATTAACAGACCGTCGTCTTGTTTAACGTAATGCTGCTGTAACTCCTATTACCGTAATCCACTCTGCAATATCTTGGTTTAAAACACAACAGTATAACACCTACTAGCCATACTAGCTTTGTTGTCCGAAACGACTCTAACTCCCTCAGCGTCTTTTAATATTGTCCGAAACTATTTTATCGTCCAAAACGACTTATATCGTCCAAAACGACTTGTATCGTCCAAAACGACTTATATCGGCCGAACTGACTTTAAAAGATTAATATTCAAAAACATGCAGTTTGTTAATGAACAAAGAAAGGAAAATACTTACCCCTGGTTTGTCTCAGAACAGTGCCACGTGATATGTATTTGCTATAAATGTGGATATTTTAACATTAATCTAGGCAGCCCTTCTCAGGAGTCCAACTTACCAGACAGGCACACACTCCTAATTATTTACTATGTAATTTATTGAAGATTTTGAATAAACAGGTACTTCTTTACCTTTCCGTATGGGCCCGAGTGTATGTCTGCCGGCATTGCTCAAGCTCCTTTGAAAAACTGCAGCTTCTCTCCTGGTGTGGCGATCACGTCGGGAAGTTACCAATTATTGATGTATGCTGATTCTCTCGCGTCCAGGAAGAAGTTTAAAGATTAAGATACAACTGAGTCTCTGAAAGGGTTCAAATTGGTTACTTTAATGTAAGCAGCGTGGTAGTGAAACAAACAAAGGGCAATTGGGGGGACAAAAGCAGATGTTGTCCCGCAGCTGGTACCAAGGCAAGAGAGCGAGCACACGTTGATTCTCGCGCTTGCATCTCTCCTTCGCTCCTCCTCTCTGGGGGCTGTGACGTAGGGGGCCGCCCACCTCGATCTTCAATCGCGCATAACAGAGGATTTCGATATTTTGTATTCATTGCTCACTTCCACACGCCTTTTCTCCTCCTACTCCTTCATGACTTTCAATTTAATACCTTATAAACAGCTGCAATAGTTAGTTTAGAAATCCTAGAAACACCTCTACGGCACAGTTCTCATTTACGGTAACTCCCTCTGACGTCATAGCTACTCACGTAATGTGAAAACACTCTACGATCAACTGTACCTTCATTTGGTATTCAGCAGTAATAATATCTCGACGTCTATAGATGTAGTGTTAAAGTCCGTAGGTTTTGGTGTGCAACACTCCATGTCATTTTCACTTTACATTCAGAAAATGTATTATTAGCCACATGCTAACTGCTAACCGGATATGAAGGATTTTCAGAATAAAAGCTTGGCTTTGAGATTTCCTGAGAACTTCCGTTTTTTTTCACAATAAAACAGCTTTTAAACTGACGATATGTTTTAGACTAAATTACGCTATTAAACATTGATTTTAATTTCTAACATTACTCAGCACCCAGTACACATCACAAAGTTTGTGGGTTTTACGGGAGGTGCCAAGAGGGTTGCAGACCTCAAAGTCATCAACATACAAACCAATAGATACCCTTAACTCTTGACCTGACAATAAACTGTTTTGCTTACAATGCAGACCATCCCTGAAACACTTGTACACAATTTATTTTGCTGTCTCTGTTTCCCTTTGCGTTTCGTGACTACAAACTAACTTGTCCACAATATCTTTACTATTCAACAGCACCTGTAGAGATTCAAGAATGGGGACATACTGGAAGGTTTTGTTCTCTTTAGCATCCAAAATACATTCAACTGGTTCAACAATATTAAAGTTTGCCTTGTAATACTGCTTACGTTGATATGTAGAACTCAAAGGACCACCCTTCTCTATGGCTTTATTGATAGGATTGCCAGTGCACAGAGAAGTGGTTATTTCCTCTATGATAGCTCTGTCAACCTGGAGCTTGTGCTTCTGAAAAATATCAACTAGAACGCCATCAGTGTTAAACCAAAATACAATCGTATTCTCACCACATAAATTTGAGCCCACAGTAAAAGCGCCAACTCCAGACACGCACAGTGTTCGCGTTTCAATCTGCAGCAAGAGCAACACAAAAAACACTTACAATGCAAAACTGTATTTCTATAAACACAAATAGTAAATACTCTACAGGCCAACAGATTATGTTTTTTTGAGGGATGATGCCAATCTTTTTTATAGCAGATCAACAAATAGCCAATATACATTTCTGCATCCGAAAATGTAAATGACACCATTGCTCTCTTCAATGTACATGTATATATAGGGCTGGGTACCTACCGAAATAACCTGGTACCAAGTAGTATCGACTTCTCAAGTCAAAGGATACCTATCTTTATCATAATAATCACTGCTACATGGGGCACTGGGAAAGTCCGATGATCCATAACAATTAGCCATGTACTGCATAATAATTAGCCATCTGCTTCTGGTAACTACAGCGTATAGCCCAGGCATGGGCAAACTAAGCCATATACGGCCCGTTGGGCTTTTTAATCCGGCCCGCCGAATATTGGTTCAAAATTGTCCAAATTATAGTAAAGACCGCATTCATTTAGCCTTTTTCCTGCAATACCCGGCATTTCAGTTGATCCCACTAGATGGCGCACTCGAGACACAATTTACCTTTGCTGGAGTCTGGTCTATTCTCTGGCCCCACTCTGCAACCCGGCAAGATCTAAGAACCAAATACGTCACGCTTACATTGGAGGAGGTCGAGATTAACCTGAGCAATAACAGTTCATGGCGAGTACAGCGAATACAAGTTGTAACAAGTAGTAGCGCTGAGCAAAGTGACTAGAACGCAAACACACACTTATAAAAAACACTTATATAAAGTCAGGCAACACTAACCAGGCTTAGTGTGATTCTGTTTATTTTTACCTTACTTTAATGACCATCCGTTCACTGTTATTGACCATTGTGAAGAGGCAGACGTTTTCCTGTTGTTTTGTATTATTGCAGCTATCGGATGGAATCAATACATGGGCTACATGTGGCCATCACAAGTAAAATCATAACGAAAACTACGGCGGTAAAATATGCGTGTGGAAAACGGCTTATGCCACAATATGATAGCAACAAGTAGTCAAGATAGTCTGATTAGCTTCGGTTGCCATGCTAACATCACCTGTAGAATGCCAGATAAACTTTCCTAACAGCGTTGTGATGCCAAACAGCTTTCAGACTAAAACACATTCACTGATGGGGATGGGGGATATGTATCAGCTGCTTGTGTGACAGTCGGACAGTGAATACTTTACAGCGGCCACTGCCGTGAGTTAACAGTAGACTAAACTCCGGTGGACGAGCAACGCTCCAGCGGTCGGTAATGCCGCTGAACCACATTAATAAACAATGCACAACAGCACTCTGGAGAAAGGTATTAGGTTGGAGAAGTAGTTATTTAATTTAATCTGGCTTCGTATGATTAAAAACTACCCGACGCAGTCCTCTATTGATGTTGTTGTGAGCGGTGTTGCGGAGAATGCCATGTGGGTCATAAGAAGGCACGTAAACGGTTACGTCATGACGCAAACGATGACGCGATGACGCAATGACGCAATAATTCACCTTTGAACCTAATTCACCTTTGAACCTGCATCTGTAACAATGAGTGGACCAAAGAAAAGAAAAGTAAACATTGAGTGCCGAGTGTTTAATGAGGAGTGGACAGCTAAATATTTTTTCACCGATCTGCTACTGGCCCGGCCCGTCTGTCAAATTTTAAAACTCATAGTGGCCCCCGAGCCAAAAAGTTTGCCCACCCCTGATATAGCCTATCTGTATCACCTAGAATGACGCACACACATATATGCCCTAAAGCTAACGCACCGGACTGCTAACCATGCTAAGCCGTTTATTGCCAATAAAAGTAATGATGGATTATCAGTAATCATTTCAGTAGTAGTACTGATGCTACTCTCATCACATTAGTATGCATAAAAAGTGACAGGTCACACCTGCTATGTCCCGCCTCCTACTTATGCTAATGAGCCCCTTTGATATGCTAATGAGCCCCTTTGTTCGAGGTGTTATCACGTGTAGGTGTGATTTCACAGATAGGTGTGATATCCTTTGATGTGAGGGGTGAGGTGTTTGTAACATGTAGGTATGATATTCCCCATTGTAGTAGATCCTTTGTTGTGTAATCTAATTAGCCTTTGATGTCTGACCCTTTGTTGTGTATCCTTTGATGTGAGGGGTGAGGTGTCTGTAACATGTAGGTGTGATATTCCCCCTTGTAGTAGATCCTTTGTTGCCTAATCTAATTAGCCTTTGATGTCTGTCCCTTTGATGTCTATCCTTTGATGTGAGGGGTGAGGTGTTTGTAACATGTAGGTGTGAACTCCCCATTGTAGTAGATCCTTTGTTGTCTAATCTAATTAGCCTTTGATGTCTACCCCTTTGATGTCTATCCTTTGATGTGAGGGGTGAGGTATTGTAACATGTAGGTGTGAATTCCCCCTTGTAGTAGATCCTTTGTTGTCTAATCTAATTAGCCTTTGATGTCTGTCCTTTGATGTAAGGGGGTGAGGTGTTATAACATGTAGGTGTGATATCGCACCGGTGTGTTATAAGCCTTTGATGTCAATCTAATTAGCCCTTGATGTATGTCCTTTGATGTAAGGAGGGTGATGTGTTGTAACATGTCTCGCACCCCGTCCTCCTCCCACCCCTCTCTGCTCACCCCCCCCCTCCCTCCATATCCCCCCTCCTGACACCTCCTGATTTTGGGGGCGATGTCAGAAGATAGAGGTGGGGGTGGAGTTAGATAAAAAAGAAATCCGTGCAAACTAAATAAAAAGCCACTCATTTACACTCACCAAGTCACCTAAAACTTTCAAAACAAAAATGGCAAAGAGACGCATCGATATGGGTTTAATCAGCAAGAAGCCTGTGACATCCGTCGGGAGCGCCAGTCAAGAAACGGATGCAGTATCTGTGCTGTGTTCAGACCCTCCGTCTGAGGTTCTTCATGAAAAATGGAGTCTGGATGTGTGAGACTGCCTCCCCTCCCGTTTGAGGCGTTGTTAACATTAATGCTGTTTGCTTTTGTTTTTGTTACTAAGATACTTTTTAGATACACTTTTGAAGTGAGCAACACTTTACAACTGGTAGAAAGTTAAGTACTTTGTATGGAATTGGGTTTTCTTTTAGAGCTGTTTTCAGTGAGACAATACAGTTTCTGATCATTTTAAGTTTTCATGTTTCAAGGCTTTATGGCATATGCCCATTAGCTACAGTGTCGATATGTCAATGAAAAACATAGGTCACAGGCTCCTCCAACAGTGCAACAAATATATATACATTTAGAGCACATAAAACAGATAAAATACTGCAATAGAATGTTTTTGATATGACAGATTTGTGCGTAATTCTCTCACAAAGGAACTGTAAGATACACGTTTATGTATGGAAAACTTTATAACCTGGTAAAATATTCATTCATTTGTAATTAATTGAGTTTCTTCAAGAATCAAACTCTAAATGGAGAGTTTGTGATTTTAACACTGTTTCGATGAAACAATGCAGTTTTGATAACTGAGATTCTTAAAGAATCAAACTCTAAATGGAGAGTTTGTGATTTTAACACTGTTTCGATGAAACAATGCAGTTTTTGATAACTTGACTTGACTAACATTACTTTTTAAAATATATGTTTTGTTAGATGACTTTAGTGATTTTTGCTTTTTTTTTCTGCTACCAAGATACTTTTAGATACAGTGTGTTGTCTGGCAACTTTACAACTGGTAGAATGTCAATCACCAAGTTTCAAGGCTTTATGGCATATGCCCATTAGCTACAGTGTAGATATGTCAATGAAAAACATAGGTCACAGGCTCCTCCAACAGTGCAACAAATAAATATATATATATATATATAGAGCACATAAAACAGATAAAATACTGCATTAGAATGTTTTGATATGACAGATTTGTGCGTAATTCTCTCACAAAGGAACTGTAAGATACACGTTTATGTATGCAAAAAGTTAAAACTAGAAAAAATGAAATACTTTGTCTAAATAGATGTTATTTAAGAATCTCCTCCAACAGTGCAACAAATATATATATATATATATATAGAGCACATAATACAGATAAAATACTGCATTAGAATGCTTTGATATGACAGATTTGTGCGTAATTCTCTCACAAAGGAACTGTAAGATACACGTTTATGTATGCAAAAAGTTAAAACTAGAAAAATTGAAATACTTTGTCTAAATAGATGTTATTTAAGAATGTGACTCTAAAAGGCAAGTTTGTGATTTTAACACTTTTCTACTGACACTAGGCAGATTTAGCTTGTAGGTCAGAGGGTGAATACAGGCATACTTGGTCATAGTATTTGGGGTGAGGTGAGGTGTTATCACGTGCACGTGTGATATTCCCCCCTGTAGTCGATCCTTTTGTTGTCTAATCTAATTCTCTTGCCAAGATACTTTTAGATACACTTTGATGTATGCAAAAAGTTAAAACTAGAAAAATCAAATACTTTGTCTAAATAGATGTTATTTAAGAATGTGACTTTTAATGGCAGCTTTTTGATTTAAGTAAGACAATCCAGCTAAACAAAGTCGTGGCATACATGGTCATAGTATTTGGGGTGAGGTGAGGTGTTATCACGTGCACGTGTGATATTCCCCCCTGTAGTCGATCCTTTTGTTGTCTAATCTAATTAGCCTTTGATGTAACACATTTATTTTCTTAAAGACTGACTCTAAAAAGCAAGTTTTGTGATTTTAACACTTTTCTACTGACACTCGGCAGATTTAGGCTTTTTTCTCTTGCCAAGATACTTTTAGATACACTTTGATGTATGCAAAAAGTTAAAACTAGAAAATCAAATACTTTGTCTAAATAGATGGCCAGTCAATGTTATGTTAACACAAACAAAAGTTCTGTTTTATATGTTGAAATATAATTTAAAAAACAACGATATAGTATTTTCAAGTCTTACTTTAATATGGCAAATTTAAGAATAAGTCACATTAAAGTTTGTCATGATCTTCCGTAAAAAAGTCAAGTATAGTTTGTCAAAAGAATATGAAAAAATCATTTTGTAGAGTAGTATGTTGAAAATCTCAGTGTTTAACTGAACACACCTACATGTGATAACACCTTGAACAAAGGGGTAATTAGCATACAAAAGGGGGTCACTAGCATCAGTGGGGGAAAGGTGCTACGAAAATAAACTTTGAGGAGGGGGAACTTGTAAGAATTTCCAAGGCGAGAGGGGTCTTTGATAAAAAATATGAACAGAGTTATACCGACAAATTATTTACGGCGTCCGAACGCATACCTCGTCAACCATCTGTTTACAAACTCAAAGATTATGATGGAGAGGAGATCAAGGGGACTTTTTATGAGAAAGAGTTACAAAAAGTGAAGGTAGTACTTTTTTCTGAACAGATTTTCTTTAAGACTGTGACTCTTAAAGGCATTTTCTAGTAAGACAATCCAGTTTTCTGGAAATAACTTAAATGATTTTTGTTTTTTTCTCCTACAAAGATACTTATAGTTACACTTTAATGGATGCAAAACTTTATAACTTGGTAAAATATTCATTAATTTGTAATGAAATGAGTTTCTTAAAGAATCAAACTCTAAATGGAGAGTTACTTATTTTAACAATGTTTCGATGAAACAATGCGGGTTTGTTAACTTGACTTGACTAACATAACTTTTTTTAAATATATGTTTTTAGGTGCTTTACTTTGATTTCTTTCATGTTATTTTAACACAACATTACTTTTTTCATATTTTTCAACATACTGTGATATTTGTTTTTCTCTCCTTTTTTCCATTATATTTTTGAAAAACTATACAGTGATTTCTATCAAAATACAACATGCAACTAATACAATATACAATATTACGACTTTTTGCGATATTTTCAACACAATATACTTGTACCTTTTTCTGTAGGGCTTCAGGATATTTGGCATGTCATGCATAAAACCGGTGTCATCTTTCCTGAAACTGCCGTGCTGTCCGTTTTACAAACAAGTTATCTTTCTGCTTCTTCACCCTCTGAATTTTCCTCCCCCATTCCTCTTCCTTCAGCCATCACAACAACAATCAAGTCAGATCTGTGAAATTAAACACCTCTTCCCAAAGCGTGACTTCCCTATTGAGGGAAAGGGGGCAGATTTTTACTTTTTTCTCTTTTCTTGTGTTACCAAGATACTTTTAGATACACTTTGATGTATGCAACACTTTACAAAAGGGTATAATATGAAGTACTTTGTAAGGAATGGGGGTTTCTTTAATACCCCGTTTTTATTTTTAAAAACACTTGTACAGTTAAATAATGTAGGTTTTCTCTGATATTTTAGTTATTTTCAGCTACCAAGATACTTTTTTGATACACTTTTATGTAGGAACATTTGGCAACTGGTAGAATGTCAATTATTTTGTAACAAATGTATTTTCTTAAAGACTGTGACTCTAAAAGGGAAGTTGGTGATTTTAACACTTTTATTTTTTCTTCCGTTGTCTTTCACTTACTTTTTGGATACAGTTTTATGTATGACAACTTTACAATTGGTAGAAAGTTAAGTACTTTTTCTGAACAGATTTTCTTTAAGACTGTGACTCTTAAAGGCACTCTGAGATTTTAGCAAGACAATCCAGTTTTATGGAAGTAACTTATATTAATTTTTTGTTTTTTCTCCTACAAAGGTACTTATAGTTACACTTTAATGGATGCAAAACTTTATAACGTGGTAAAATATTCCTTAATTTGTAATGAATTGAGTTTCTTTTTTGTTTTTGTTTTTCAACATACTATTGTACACAATGACTTTTCCATATATATATATATATATTTTTTCTGACAAACTATACTTCTTAAATTTGACCTCTTGCTGCTTGGTTGGAAATGATAGATGAAAAAGCTACAAAGCTTAAAGAACTTTCTAAAAACTCTCAATTCTACAGATAACTCCGCCCACTCAACGCATTAAGTCCACCCCCCACTCAGCAAATCATCTAAAACGAAGGACCCCACTAAGACGACCGTTGAAAACTAGCCAGGGATCTGAGAAAAACCAAGTCTCCCCCCGCGAGTTGCAGCCAGGAACAAACCCCTGGACTATCATCACCACCATTGTGGACACCCAAATCTTGCAGTACTACTGCTGCTGATGTTACTCCTTGGGCCAAGACGTCTCTATTTTTGGACATAGTGAAATTGGGGTTGGTTGATATTCTGGAGAGGGTGCTGCATCGGTACAGAGAAGAAATCTGCAATGGGTGCCGAGTCAGTCACCCCGGACAGAGGCAACATGATTGTCTGAATGACATTCCAGAATATTTCTTCAGAAACAATTACAACGCGTTAATGAAAAGACTTTGGCTCGCCGACTTCATTACAGTGATTGACCAGAGTCTTAATGATAAAAAAAACATTTACACGGGTGAATGGAGGATCCAAGGCGCTTCGGAGGCTTTTCTGTACAATCTCAAAAACTGCAGACGCCTCAAGGAGAGACTTGAAAAGATCCATGCCGAGCTGGATGGAGAAGAAGAAGACTAATAACCAGCGGTTGATTGAAGCCAGGGATTTTTATTTATTTTTTTCCGATACTTTGACTTTTCTTTAAAATAAAAAAAATGGGTAACTACTATGGAAAACAATCTGTAAATATGTATCAGAATGCAGTCAATACCTGTTTAATAAGTGTGTTGTTGATGACGATTGAAAACAGAATGAGTAGTGACCCCCGTGTAAACAGAACGGCTGAAGTTTGTAAACTAGAAGACATTTTGGATATCATTCATTCTGGCAGTACTATTCCGGGTCATTGGGAAACGATTGTAAACGAAACATTTAAACTGGTACTGGAATCTTCATTGTCCGAAACATTCTGTAACATTACCGAAGAAATGAAACAAACACCAAAAGTGTATCATGTGCTCGCATTGTATGCTCTGTTTGTAGATGTAATGCATCTTTGTGTCAAAAACAGCATACACATGAA
>CALSBW010023670.1:0-10375 GCA_943590975.1 Lindbergichthys nudifrons | reverse complement strand
TCTCTCTCTAACGCGCCTGGTTCATTCTCTCTCTAACGCGCCTGGTTCATTCTCTCCTAATTGTGAGACATTTCTAAGCTTTTATTTTCCGCATTGTTCCCCCAAGACAAACTACAGCATTAGTGTTTAGTTTAGATAAATGTGGAGCAAACCTCTGACGCTTTAGGAGCCGTGACTTGTAACTCAGACTCAGTGAATGCACGTAGAGTAACATTCTCCATAGGCTGCTTGTTGTAGTGGGCGGACGTATCACTAATGGCATGTTTTGATGACACACACAGTGCATCCAGTAAGCCTCACATGAAACACCAGTTATGATTAACGACTAAAAACTCAAATGAATAGCAGATGCAAGTGGGAGTAACGTCTTCTGGTTAAGAGCTAGAATGTACTCACCAGTTGGAGAGGATTAAAATGGTTTGAAGCAGCACATTCATATATTTGTATGTTTATATGCATCAACAACTTAACTGTTATATCAAAAATGAAAGGAAAGCCTCGCGTCTTCCAGCTCTTTTTAGATAACAGTGTGTTCTATTAGTCTCTGATCAGTGTTGGCCAAGAGAATAAGCAGCTGAATCATGTTGCATACACATTACATGTCGCTTGTTAGACGCTTTTACCCAAAGCGACTTCATACATTCAGTACTGTGGACAATCCCCACAGGAGCAATTTGGGGTGTCTTGCCCAGGGACACAACGACATGCTGACTGCAGTGGGACTCGAACTTGCTATCCCCTGATTCAAAGTCCAGGACACTATACACTGAGCCACAGCCTCCATCTAGCAGTTAAAGAGTGTTTATGTTTCCTTGGGAGTTGTTGGAGACTGAAAAGGAAGCTAAACGAGAGATGACTGGATATGCAACAATTTCATTTTCACGCTGAGTCTCCTATGAGTTCCAACAAAAAGTCAAATCTTATCTCTCTTACAGTGATCATGGATGGTTTCACAGGTGCTTAGGGACGTCTAGCTTCTCAAAACCGTCTTTATTATCTCTTACATCTCTCTGCGTCTGACCAATGACAGCAGGCAAATGTTTTCAGAGCTAAATCATGCCGCATGTATGTTAACGCCGAGTTCCCTATCTTTCAAAGTGGTAAAACAAAACCAATCTATATTTACTGCTTCAGTGTTAAAAGTTAACTTTCAATGTGAGTGTTAGGCAAAACTCCCTCACAGTGTTTTTAGGCTTTATAATATAAGGTTTTAAAGGTGTATAGGGACAAGGTTTTCAAAGTCTTTAACATCATTCATTAATCTCCATGGTCTCTTAAAGCCTGAAATGCATTTTGAAGATCACTTTTCAAAAGGTATAGGAGTCACGACATCAGTAGTTTCAGGGAAAAGTTGGGTTTAATATTTTTGTTCCAGCCCAGGTTTGGATTGCAGCAGGAGTCTGCACATGCCTCAGGAGATCTGACAGAAGTGGAGGTTGTACTTTACTTTAATCGCTGCCTTTTTGTCTCTTCTCACTTTCAGACATCGATTTTGTCTCGCACGCTGCTGTGTGCAGAAGTCACACTTGTATCTCTTTCACCTCTACTTTACTTTCTGACCTCTTTTGGAGAAATGCATGCAATAAATCCAACTTCAGATGGAAAACATTATGCACAAAACATGAATAATGAACAGATAATAATATCCAACGACAGGTCAGATCTGTAAATGATGAATAATGTTTTGATTTGCTCCTGCAGCGCCCACAGGTCTGCATTAATAAATGATGAATCATGGCCTTGTTTCTGGTTTTCTCAACGTGTCATGAAGCCTGAATTTCATCGAGCTAGTTCCCAAGGTAACACTGAGCAAAGTTACACTCTGCACCTGAAGGAAAACCTGCTTTATGACTCACCATGCCGGCCTGCACTGTCATGTATTGCCCCATTTTGTATTAGCGACACTTTATTATCCTAGTGTTCTCCAGTCTGTGTTAAATCAGCAAAAACACTTCTCTCCTCAGACCCAGTTCAAGATAGAAATATTTATGAAGTCATTTGAATAGAAAAGTAGGTTACAGAACATTGATTTAGTGAGCAAACAATGCAGCATTATGCTAACGGACCGTCCACACAGCAGCGTTAAAAAATCTTGGAACGCTTCTGCCCATTCACTTTGAATGGGGTGACGTCACTTTGCCTCACTTTTCGCCGAACTGCATTGTGGGCAGGCGAGCGGAGATTTTCAGGATTTTCAGGATTCAAAGTTGAGCAATGTTTAACTTTTGAGGCTGAGGTGGAAGCGTCAGCCAATCAAATCCTGTGTATGCAAATCTGACAGTTCAAGCGCTAGCCAATCAAACCGCGTGTATGCTGGGAGAGACATAGCAGGTCATTTCCTCATATTCCAAAACATGGAGGAGAGATTAGCGGTAGGGAATCACCCGGTGCTTTATGACCAGTCCCTATTTACCTACCGGGATACAAACCGGAGGAGCCAGGCATGGAGGGAGGTGGCAGAGACAGTGGTAGGTCTTCGCCTGTTTGGGGAGTTTATATCCAGTTTACTTCGGGCTTTTTTGCTTCGTATGTCGGGGGCGGGAGATTCATGTGATTGGTTGTTGGTGCCTTGCTCGCAAAAAATCCCCAAGCTTCAGATACGCCCACCTCGAAGATTTTTTTTAACGCTGCTGTGTGGACGGGCCGTAACTGCAGAAGTGACCAAACACTCTTATACCAAAGGATTACAAAGAGTAGGAAGTCATAATGTGCACGGATAAAACGCACAATAAAGCTGTCCATCTCGTCGAATAGACTCTTGACACTGTTGCACATCTCGTCTTTATCCCACCTGTTGACATCCTCTGAAATCTATTTGTTTTATGCACTCAGTTTGCTGCAGACTCTTTATAGTTTTGTGGCGCTGCAGTCACACAAATTCTGTTTACTACCACCATATCCTCAAGGCACAACATATCTCTGTTCTGACTTTTATTATGGGAGTTTTGTTACAACCTTCAAGACAGCCCCGGGATATTTAGGATACAGTAATGTTATTGCTGTATTCATGCTTTAACACAAAGTCAAGGGGACGTGATATATGACTCGTTAACGCTACACAGCAGAGGAGGATTATGGGAAATGTAACACCTTGCACCGCCTAAGAAAGTTTTGGTATTTTATTTTCAACAGTAAGGCCAACCTCGTTCTTATTCAGACCGTTAGAGTAGAGACATTCGGATAAATGCTGATTTTTGTTGTAGTTTATTAGTATTTGCTGTGTGGAAATGGAGACTTTTTTTTTTTGTTTAATCTGTTTTATCATTATGACTTTTCTTCCATTTCTGCAAGACAGTTTACTCCCACTAACATATTTTAGTGTCTATCCTTTTGAATAAACTTGCACGTGTTTATGTACATTTTTTAAGAACCGTTTGGTATTTGGGAAAACATGATTATTTTATTTCTCTCCAAGACTCAACTCTTAGTGTCAGAGCATGTTGATTTGAATTCACTGGTCAGGTGCAGTATGAGTAACAAGACGGAAGATAAAAACGTCATAATGAATCTTGGCAATATTTGAAATGCTCTACTCGGGAAATGAGAGATTTTTCACTGCGTTATATTTTTATAGACATTTATTTATTGGGATAAACCACTTGAGATGCACCATCTCGTTTTCAAGGGGGTCCCATTATCAAGGCCTGGCTAACTATTCCCCTTTCCAATCTTTAGGCTAAGCTAAGCTAACTGGCTGCTGTCTTTAGCTTTGTATTTAGTGTACAGAAATCACATTGAACGTCTCATCTCAATCTAAGCACCAAAGTGAATGAGTGTTCCTCCAAAATGTACATTTCTTACTTATATTTCTCTCCTATTAGTGGTCTGTTGTGAGGGGGTGTGAAGGCTCAGAGGTGAGAATAGAGGGGGGCTTTTAGCCTTTAGCTGTGTGAATGGAAGCTGTGTGAAACCCAGTGATGAAGCTCCAGCAGCAGCAGGAAGCAGCAGTGATTCATGGAGTCATACGGCCCACCACTGTGTGGAGACTAACAGAGTGTGTGTAGAAATATGTGTGTGTGTGTGTGTGTGTGTGTGTAAGGATAAAACACAATGTATTGAGAGGAAAACCGAGAGGGCAGATGGGAAAATGGGGCAAAAGCCAAATACACTGGGGCAAGGTCGAAGAGGAGAGAAAAGTGAATGTCTGTTTATGTGTGGGTGCGCTAATTTATTACACTCATTTCATCTACTTGCAAATGATGTCTGGCCTAGTATCCTAAAGTCCAAGGTGATGTCTCTAAACCCAAAGATATTCACTTAATTATAAATTGAAAATAAATCTCTATATCTGAGGTGACTATTTTTCTCCCATATGTGTTTGGAAAATTACTTTTAACGTCTATAATCAAAATAATTATTTATGAATCAATGGACTCCTTGTCGACAGATTAACGGCAGGTCTACACTTACTTATGCAAATGTGTCAGTCACTTCCTGTTGCCATGACGACAGTTGCACCTGCTAATACGATTAGCTTTGTTTTCATTTGTCGGGAGATTAAAGATTAGGATTCATCAGCATGGCGGACACGTGTGAACGCATGGTGTCACGATGAACCTGGGTTTCATTATTCCCTCAGAGGAGGACTCTCTGTTATAATAATGCACATATTACCCTACAGATACTGGAGTATTTCACAGGTGTCTCACCCTGACATCAAACTCTTCATGCTCATACCCAGCAAGGTGTCATTACGCTGCAGCTAAGCCTGTCTTAATATAGGGATTCATGTCTAGATAAGGATTGGATCAGCTTTAAGCCTCGGATGCTCATCTCTGCATGTCATCCCAATATGTGTACAAACACACATGCAGAATGATGCACATGTGCTGTTTCCGTAATGAAAAATGCAAAGTAGGGGGAGAGTACTTCTAAAGGAACGTATGATATTACTGTAAGAACGATTTTATGAAATAGAAGATGATGCAGTACAACTATTGGATAAAAACAGTTGGGCTGTTTCTCTTTACAGACTGGTAGCAATCACTATGGGTCCAGCTATGACTCACCCATGTGTGTTGTGAACACACACACACACACACACACACACACGCTCAAACGCAGCCTTTCCCAAC
Source organism: Lindbergichthys nudifrons (assembly GCA_943590975.1). Taxonomy (NCBI): domain Eukaryota; kingdom Metazoa; phylum Chordata; class Actinopteri; order Perciformes; family Nototheniidae; genus Lindbergichthys; species Lindbergichthys nudifrons. The sequence goes on along the minus strand of CALSBW010023670.1, from coordinate 5,300 downwards.
GATAATCTGTTTTCTTCTCTCTACCCACTTTCATCTAGAAATCCCTGTTTGTTTGCTCCAATCCACTGTTCCTCCCCCTCCCCATCATTCACTCTGTGCCCCCCCCCCCCATATCTCTCTTTCCTTTATCTCACTTTCTCTCCCTCACACCCCCCGTCCCTCACTGTCCCCTGTCATGGATGTCATCAGTGTTGTACTGTCATCACACTGATGCTTAGAGGACACACAAACCCCTCCATACTGTATGATCAGATCATGAGGGGGGGGGGGGGGGGGGGGGGGGGCAGTTAGATGACTCATTTGACATATCTGGACCTATGCTGGTTTGCTTTCTTGAGTTGTTTGTGAAGGTTGACACCACTCTCTCATGTCTGTCCATTATAACGCTAGAGCATGAAGGCATTTAGCTTAGCTTAGCATTAGTGCTGCAACTGATATATATATTTTTCCAGATAAAAGATGGATTGTTTGTTTTATAAAAGGTCAGAAAGTGTGGAAAATGTAGTATACTAGTTTCTCAGTTCAAGGTGCGGTCCTAAAATGTCTTGTTTTGTCAGATAAAAAGCCAAATTATCTTCACTTCACATGATATAAAACACAGAAAGCACGTAATATCCATATTTGAGCGGCTGAAAACATAATTTAAAAACATTTTGTATTATAACTACCTAAACATGTTTTCCCCTTTGGGTGAATCCAGCTGTCAATCAATCAATCAATCTTTATTTATATAGCCCAATATCACACATGTTACATTTGTCTCACAGTTTGTACAGACTATCAGTATGACAATACGACCCCCTCTGTCCTTAGACCCTCACATCGTACAAGGAAACACTTCCAGAGAAACCCCACAGTTTAAAGGGGAACATGGGAGAAACCTCAGAGAGAGCATCAGAGGAGGGATCCCTCTCCCAGGACGGACAGACGTGCAATAGATGCCGTGTGTAAATCGAAGAGATAATACATTTTACAGCATAGGTAGACCAAATGTTTGGAAATGCATGTGTCTATAATAAGAAGATGAATCCACGAGGATGTCAACAATCCTGTGGGAGCCATCAGGGAAGTAGTATGATGAGAGTCAGGCAGGACCGCAGAGACAGGTTCAGCCACGACTCGAAGTCCGGGGGTCCTTCTCAGGTCGATTAAATGGAATCCTTGCGTCCCTCACTTGCGTCGTTACCCTGCGTTTAGTCCCTCCCACCAGGGAAGCATGGAGAGACGCAAGGAAACCACGAGAAGCAGGGAAATGAGTTTTAAGAGCAACGGGACGTCCTTTCCTCCGGAGCGTCACGTGAAGCGACGTCCGTTTGTGATGACGTCGCACAGCTGTTCGTCTGACAGCAGCTCTGTCCCCGTTATTTTCACAAACACCCCCGCCTCTGTTAGTACACATTTACTGACACAAACATGTGTATCATCTGTTGTAGACCCAAATACATTAAATAAAATAAGAACTCATTCTCAAAAAGATAAACGCCATTCTTAAAATGTATAAACGAATAATAGTTGGATTAATATTGATTAGAGTGCACAATAGAAATAAAATAATTCAGAGAAGAAAAAGAGATATGTTATCTATCAAAACCCAGTTAGATTAACATTCATTGGATTGCACACTTTGTTTGTGTAGATATGTAGCAAATGAACATTTTAAATAGCACTTAATGACTGACTGAATGGAAATGACAATAAATGAAAATGTAAAACGAAAAAGCGATCATGAAAATGTTTCCAATAAATGAATAAAATGATTTTTGTCCACTTTGTTGTTCAGATATATCACATATTTGTAACTGAATGATGCATTCATTGAAACAAAACACAGTATAAACTGAGGAGTGAGTCCCGTGAGTTTCATGTGTTTTCTTCACTCCGCTGGGAAACTCTGCTCTCATGTCAAGAAGCATCAGATCAGTGCATGCGCTGCATCGTCCAATCAGTGAGCGATACACAGTAAGGGGGCGGGGAGAGTATCTGAGGATTTCACCGGAGGATGGGCTGGTGGTTCCTCGGTTATCGCTCCTCCATTATCGCTCCTCGCTCCTCGATCCTCGGTCCTCCGGCAGAAATAAGAGCCATGGGACGCTACTCAAGATGGCGCAGACAAATCAACTTCCGGTGATACCGAGGACCGAGGACCGAGGAAATGAATATAGTCGACCTGAGAAGGACCCCTGGACTCAAATCCAGGACTCAGGATAGAGGATCCAGGACACATGACTCAGGATCCAGGACGCAGGACCGCAGCAACAGGATCAGTCACGACTCAGGATCCCGGCGTAGATAGACACCAAAGAGAAAAGTGGGGGAAGCTGGGTTATTGGGAACATGAGAGTACACGGGGACAGAGAGAGGGAAGAAGTAAGGTGTCCCCCGACAGTCTAAGCCTATAGCAGCTAAACTAACGTGTCTACGTACATGGACTCCCTTAGGATAGGTTGAGGGAAAGGGGTAGCAAGTAAGTAAGTACTCTTCCTCCAGTCCTTATATTTTGCTAAACTAAGCTAATTGCGTTCATTGCTCCAGCTCTGGCTAAGAATATGAATCTTAATAAAGAAAGCCAAACGACTAATACTAGGATCTCAACATGAGGATCTACTCCTTTTATACTCCTGGGTGATCAGCTAAGCACAGAAAGCAGGGGAACTGCTCCAAAATACAGACATCTCACTAATTAACACACTTTTTAATTCTTATCTTTCTTAATACTTCAGACAGAGCCTGTTTGCCGGCGCTGAGCTCAGCACCTCCTGGCTTTATACTAAACTGGCAAGAGAGTAGTATTGATCTTCTTATCAAACTCTTAAGCCAATAATCCTATTTCCCAAAATGTTGAATGGATCTTTTTTTCTGTAGGATTTCACGTTTGAAAGAGAGATGGGATGCAGGAATTGATTTTGTTCTCCTTGCTAAGTACTTGACTGCATTTGATAAGAATGATCTGCAGTCATTCTTCAGTCGTGTCCATTTATGGCGACATAAATCAGACTCTGATCTATTCGCTGATTCTGAATCCATTTCGGACTTTCTCTCTTCGACGGCCCATCATTCTCTCCGTGTGTGTCCATGCCAGCCAGGTTAACCCTCATTAACATCTACACACCCCAGGGAGCCATTTGTCATGTACATGAGGTGGTGTGTGGGTGTGTGACTACTACACACACTTCCAATAATGTCCTGTGGTTTTTAATGAAGATTTATACACCACTGCAAATCAGGAGCCACTCATAAGTCCACATATAGGTCACATGTCAGGCGCTGAGATAAAGCAGCAGATATCGATCTGATGATTGAGTGTTGTGGGGGAAAAGTTGCAGAAGCAGCAGAAACGACCAGGACATGCAATACCTGCTTGTTTTTATAGAACCATGTCTTTTTATTCATCATATTGCACTTTGTATATTTGAGCTAGCTAGCTAACATTGGCGCCATGAGTGATTTCCCTGAAGCTGCAACTCACTTGAAATTACTTTTTGTCAATAGGAGTGATAAATAGGCGTATTGTTTGTCAGTCGCTTTTCAAACGGTGTTATCTTCCTAAGCAGAATGGATAGAGGAAGCCTCTGGTGTCACTTCAGAAGGTCATTCTCAGAAACGGCTGAATTATTAGAGACTAAAGATCGATGTTTGAAGTCGCTCACAGCCTGCCATTTAGTTAATTGTGTTTTTGTGTTTTGACACAGCTAAACTTTTGTGTTGCTTTTTAACCCTATAGTCACCGGAGGAAGTCGTGCACGTACTAAGAGACAGACTAACATGTTTGTTGTTGTGGTCTTTTAATGAAATGTGTGTCCATCTTGATTTCTTGAGTCAATATCCCAGAGTTGATATCATAATTTATGTTCGAATTAATTACTATATTGAATATTTGGACTGACATTGCAATCATTATTAGAGGGAATGATCATTTTATCTTTGAAAATTATGTAAACATGGTTATTGTGTCAATACCAGAGAGCATCTGTGCAGAAAAACAATATTTTTATTAAGTCAGATTACTGTTTATGGACCTTTTTTTCTCATATGTTGCCTTCACCATATTGCACTCACTGGGATTTGGGTATTGCACTATAGCCCACATCACGTCCAACATGATTCCGTAGCGGTTGTGTTATTCCATCATCTGAGAGTACTATAAGCAATCTATAGATGTATAAACCTGTCTCTCTCGTGGCGTTGACTTGCAGAGGATTTATAAAGCTTTACATTACAGTTCCTAATGAGGCAGTCTGGCAGCAGGAGACAGCTGACGGCGATCAGATGGGAGATAAACGTCTGTCGCTGAGAGGGGTTGTGAGGGTGACACTCGCTGATGGTGAAGTAAACACACAGCGTGAACTTCCACACACACAGAGAAACTGCCAAGGATCTGATCTGTTAGTGTTGGATCTCAGTCTGAGAGGCGTGCCATCAGCGAGAGGGAATGCATGTTCATCACTGTGAGGAGAGGCAGAGATATTTTACAGTTTGTATTGCATTTCCACCGTTTAAAAAGCCATTTAACAGCGTTTTCAAAACCAATTTTACACCGTAGTATCAGTTTTGTGATGTAGAAATGTGAGTGTGAACTTAGGTCAGTTACTATAACACACACACACGCACACGCACACACACCTTCTTGCTGTTTAGGCCAGGAGCCACGGTGTGACCTATGAGTCAGTGTCAGGATGGATGGCGGGTCGGTTGTTGTCATCGCTGTCACGGCAGTTTGTTACTTCATTAAAGTGAGTTATAGAAGAGAGCAGAAGTCCAGGGACAGTCTGCAGGAAGACGCCTCAAGACCCAAGCTGTAGATTATACTGTATCATATTGCCACATACAGTATATTGTATTTATTTAGCACGTATTTGGCAAATACATACGGTACATAACCCATTGATTTGGACATGCATTGTGAGATGGAGAGGTGAAGTGAATGTCAAACATATTGGAGAGGAAATCTAAAAAAAAGTATTTCCCCTAGATTGTACGAAAGTCGGAGAACAAGGGAAATATAGACAGACGATTTTAAATGTACTGGAGTTACCAAATTCTACTTACTGTAGCACCACCATCTCCTTTGTTATGTTGTATTTACATCTTGGCACAAAGAGCCTTAAATAACACCTTAAATGTGAATGCAATTATATCACTATAAGAAACATATCTGAATTAGATTTAATTGAAATGTGTAAATTAGTTAGTTTACAACATTTTCTATTATAAAACCCATTTACTCTGCGTGTGACTGCACCTCAGCTGACAAGCTGTGTGTGTGTGTGTGTGTGTGTGTGTGTGTGTGTGTGTGTGTGTGT
>CALSBW010023665.1:0-35209 GCA_943590975.1 Lindbergichthys nudifrons | reverse complement strand
GGGGGGGCCGCCCGCCCCCCCCGCTTCCGGCGCCCTTGACTTCAACCAAAACCCAGGCAGTGATAAAACCAGTGGCGACTGGTCATTAGGGGCAGGCACAGCCCCACCTAGTGTCAGCAGAAAGTATTACAAATAATGATTACAAAAAAATGCAAAAACAAATATATATATAAAATATATTTTAAAGATCATGTTTAATCATCTGATTCGTCTGTACATTGCTGTTTTAGTCTGTGTTCTTCTAATTAGTGTCTACAGTGTGTGCCTATTGAGCTGTTTAGAGCCATGTGGGACAAAACCCGATCATGCCCTTCGCTCTCACTGTCTATGTGAATGGTGACTGTAAAAATTACACTGCGCATGCTCAGAGTATTTTCCTATTTAATGTGTGGCAAAAAAATAATAACCATAGGGGCACTGAGCTGCCATCCCCACCATACGTCATCTCACATAATTCAGAGCTGATTGGCTGTAAGTACGTGTGCCGCGAAAAGTGTGGTGTGTGAAGAGGAGACAAGAGAGGTGCAGTGACGCGTCTTAAAACCAGGAAGTAGGCTGCGCTTGGCTTCCCTCGACAAAAAAGCAATGAGATTTCTCCATAGAATTTTAGAAAATAGCTGGAAATAAGATCTGTGGGAAACGTACCTGTTAGATAAATGCACGTTTTGTTCAGCCGGATAATATCCACATGTCTACTCTACTTTTATAATTTTCTAATCATAAATCTATCGATTAGATTTATGATTCGACTTTTGAAACTACAAGAAGATAAGGAGGACTTTTACAAAAAAGTAATAAAGATTTTTGTCCAGAAGGATAGGCAAATGAACTTCATCTTCAAGTCAAGGTAAGACCGCAATTTTATTGAAAATGGGATCTTACTAAGAGAGAACAATTCAATATTTAAATGATAAAATTACATTTTTTGGGTATCCTTTTGTTGAACTGTCTGTTTAAAATTAATCGAAGCATCAGACAAAAAAAGTTTTTGAAAATAATATTATATTTTGATTTAGGTAAAAATATAATATTTGTAAACCTGAAGAGTCAGTGCCAGTGCCTCACCAGCCATGAACCTCACTGCACGTCACTGCAGAAGCTTATAGACATCTAAGTTTTTTGTGCTCCACCACTTTTGTACATATAAAAACGCCACTGGATAAAGCGCACCATTTGTAAAGGCAAAATATCCTTTAAAGCAGGGTCAACAAATAATCTCCATCGCCACTTAAAAACACAGTATCTAATATTAAGAGTTGCGTGAATTTCATTCAAGGCAAGGCAACTTTATTTACTTAACACATACAGAGGGTAAATTCAAAGTAGTACATTCACTGACATGAATGACATGGATATGGCGCCACCTTGTGTCACGTTTACAATGCAGATTATTGACATTAGGTCTGGCAATACAGTCAATCATTATCCTGGTGATTATTTCGCAGATAAACCTAGTAACCCCGCCCCCTTTAAAAAAAAAACGGCTCTTTTGAACGGCTCTTTGAAAGGAACGGAGCCATAAAATCCGGCTCCCTTCAAGCAGCCATAATTCCCATCACTAGAGCGCAGTGATCCATCCCACTGGAACCCCAAGGCATTACCAACAGATTAACGCACAATCAACCCATACAGCAGGATACATCTATCTCTCAGAATGTACTATTCTTGTCTGTCACAATGGCACACACACGTAAGTACTAAGAGGCTTCTCAATTCTTAAATTTCCCCTCCTCGACTCCCCTCCTCGACTCCTATCCTCATGGGCATACAAACGTTTAATCCAATGTCTCTGTTTAACTTTAAAATGATTACTGATAATCCATCATTACAATTATAAATAATAAACGGATTATAATGGTTAGCCGACCGGAGCTTCCGGTTTAGGAGGTGTGCACGGCACGCAGTGTCTCGTTTTAACTGAATAATGGTCATGTTTACATGGATTTATGAACTGCCCCTAATTACCGCCCCCCTTCCAGAGACACACTGTCAAACACACTCATACCTGCTTGGTATGACATTGAAAAAGTTACATTAAAGGTGGGGTAGGTCATTTTGGAGAAACCAGCTCGAGTGCGCTAGAATTTGAAAATACACAGCCGGAACAAATCTGCCACTTCCTTACAGAGCCCCTCCTCCAACACACACAAACGCGCACATGACCAATGAGGGCACGAGATAAGTTTGTGCACAGATGGAAAGCTGACAGGCAGGTAGGCCATCCAGTTATTTTAGCCGGGCCGGCTAAAATGATTGGTCGTGCTTTTTACAGAACTACGGCTTCCACAGATGAAATTTTGTTATGGATTTTTTGTCAAAGCACTTAAGATATTCATTGCTATCGGGATGTTAAGAGCATTCCATGGAATATAACAAAAAGTGTATCTCGAGCCGGCTTCTCAAACTTACCTACCCCACCTTTAAATAATAAATATAAATAAATTACAATAAAATGACTGTTGTTTAACCTTCACATCTTGTAATCATGTCTATCGATAAGAGTATCGAAAAATACCGGTATCGATAAGCATACCCATCCCTACTCAGGTGTAACTAAAGTCTGCTGGGTTGTATATATTTCACATCATTAATCAGATTCTGCAAAGTAACTAAAATAAATGTAGTGGAATAAAAAATACCAGGTTAACCTCTGAATTGTAGTGGAGTAGAATTACAAAGTAACAAAAAATTGCATATTGTACATGCTGCTGTAACAAAAACATTTCCCAACTTGGGATCAATAAAGTATATCTTATCTTAAGATGATCGATGGCTACTGCCATATTTGCTAAATTTGCCTCTGAACCTTGACAAGTGCATGTTTCAGGCTTATCAATTAACAACAGGAGGGGTCACAGACAGAAAAAGGAGGACGTAAATAGTCCACAAGCCAAAAGTGTATGCAATTTAAAATCATTTATTTTAGGGTTTTCATATAGAATATGAGAAAGGCCATGCATTTGGTTATATCTCACACAGGCTCCGCCCTCTACTGGACTCTATGGGTACTACTCTCTATCATGCTGTGCGTGCTTTCACCTACTGAATTTACGTAAACGTAGCCGGCCAATCGGGGCGAGCCTACCTAAATGCGCGCGCAGGCCCACAGTATATAAGGCGGCTACACCCGCCGCCCCACTATCCTTTTTCTCTTCAGACGAGCTGACAACCGAAGAGTTAAACGTACGAAGATTAGAAGAAACGAAAAATGGACTCACCATTACTGGAATCTCGGCCATGCCCCACCTGCCTTGGTTTGATCTCCACCACCTCTGTTAGAGTGTTTGGGGGACCAGGATATGGCCGAGGCGGTGCCATTCACGTTCGCCATTCCAGCGGGGCGGATGGCTCCGTTTGCCGTTGTCGGGCACTTCCGGGTTCGGTCCATGGAGGTCCACCGCCCTAGGTGATGACCATGGCGGCGGAGCGCAGCTGCTCCCAGCGGGCAGCAGGCTGGGCAGGGAGCTGAAAAGAGCTCTGCCACGCTACCGCGTGACAGGGCGACTGCAGATAAACACGGGTGTGTTGGGCATCTCGCTCATTGCTGGAGATGCCCCCACCTCGCCAGATCAGAGCGATTATTTGTAGCTTGATCGTGGCCGCCACCGTTGTCTGCCGTGTGATATCCCGGTGAGGGATCACGCTGCATGGCACTTTTCAAAAAGGACCGTGTTGATCTCCTGGGAGCCCCCGTGTTTACGGAAGGGCTCTTTGGATCGATCTCCTTGGTCACGTGGGTGAGGAGTAGGCTGCTTCTTGCTCATCCCCAGAGGAAAGAACACTGTCCCACATTCCCGGCCCCCTCTGTAAACTCCAGTATAGGAGCCAGCAGGTGGGCGCGTGCACATGAGTGGAATAAACCGTAGTGCTGTCAAAGCACTGTGCGGGTTCAAGAGAGTAGAGAAATGCATTCAGTGAAAACGATTGCATTTATCCCAGAGTAAGAGTCATCTCTCTCCACATTTCCACTTTTTACCATAAATGTCCGTTTCAAAGAGATGTCATTTGACAGAGCCGCGGCCCCACGGGAGCTGCCACGGTGCGTTCAAGAACCTCGGTAGAAAATCGGCCCTTTTTCTGTGTCAGCCCCATAGACTGTATATATAAATGGACGTAGGGTCCGTGACGTCACCCATAGGATTCTGCAGAGTTGCCGAGAAGCCCTTAGTAGGCGGAGTCGGCCACTAACGGCTCGACAGTGGCGTCAGAGTCTAACTCCCGCCTGCTCCAAATAAGGGCAAAGAGGCGGAGCCGAGGCGGGACCTGCTGCCTCTGAGCTGGAAGTAACAGAGCTAGCTCAAGCTAAGAAGCTAAGCTAACATGCTACCCATCTGCACACTGCCGTCACATTTTACGTTTCTAAGGTAAGCGGACATGAAACTATTCAGCAAAACTATAAATAATAATCTAAGTTATTGAGTTTTTAGCATAATACTAAAGAATCTTAAAATCCCTTAACGTTTGTATTCAATGTGCTAAATGCAACACTGGAATCAAGCAAATTAATATGTTTGCATGACATTAGTTATTTATATTTTGCTATCACTTAATTATACGTTTAATACATTTAAGTCAAGCTAAGGTACATGTGATGGTAGCTAGTTAGTGCTCTTACCTGTGAGGCCTCCTCCAAACAGCATTATAACCAGACTGTATCATTAAAACTACAAGTACCAGTTCTAGATCCTTGACTTTAGACAAACAATTCAAAAGACAAAATGTATTTAAAGACCCATCTTTATTTGAAGGTGCCTCTTAACCTGAGATATTAGTTATACAGTAATAGTATTGACAATCTAAAAAAACTGAGCAACTCAACAGTCAACTTTATATTTCTTATTGTCTAAAGCATTTATTATTTTCATTTTTCCCCTCTCATATTCAGTGTGGAGTGTGGACGGATTGAGACAGCGTGGTGTCCAGAGAGCTGCAGAGACTTCAGGGAGAAACCTCCGTGTGATGGACGTCCTGTCTGTTGGTTTGGAGAGGACTGAGGGTCTTTCCTCTGTGAGGAGGACCAGGCCTGATGGAGGAGCCCATGCATAGCTGATACCACCTGATCAGGCCTAGTCTGTCACTTTATTTGACTAAATGTGTTTACTTATACATTTAATAGGTTTACACCTTCTGTCCATATGTGCTTTTTTATTTAAAACATGTTTGATTAACTTTTGGTTCACATTTCAATAAATTGAATTTGTATTTGCACTCCTTTTGTCCATTATTCTTACTGAAAATGTTAGATTACACATTCACATCTGACTGAAGATTGGCCCCATTTATTTGTGAGGTTGCAAACTCTGCGGTACAAGGTACATGTTGTGAAGCTCATGAAGTGAGGCAAATAGAAATAATCAGCTGATGGAGTGTAGATGTGGAAATATGTGCATTCGATCAGCTGACTTTGTTTTCACAATAAAAGTAGTTTCTTAGTGAATGTCCTGTACTGAGGCCTGTACTACGAGGCTGGATTTTCGCTTAGCCGGCTAACTTCAGGGAAATCTCGGGCTTTCCAGTCCTACGACGCTGGTTCTCTTTTTAGCAGGCTAGATTTCCATGGTAACTTATGCTGAGCGGCAAACCTGCTCCGGAGCAGGTTAGGTTGCAGGCTAAGAGATCAACTCAGTGAAAGCACCGCCTGCTGACCAATCAGAGCTCCGTGTGCGGAGTTTAAAGCGATCAATTCATATTACAGGATAGAGGAAATACAGAAAAACTGCCGTTGCAGGAAAGACGGCCGACAAAAATCAACTGACTGTGAACGTGAAAATTAATAGAATATCCCCTCCCATCTTCAGAGCAATCTGACTATTATAACATTAGCGTTAAGAAAGCTTACTTAAATATCTGCCACAACAGAAGTAACCGGATCAAAGTAACATTAAGTACAGTCCGCGGCACTGAGTGCAGACGTTGATGTGTCCCATTATCATTCATATCATATCACATCATAATGTATCATATATTTCCTTATTTGAGTCAGCTTCTTGAGCCGTATCTGGCCGTGCAACACTCAGTGTCACATACTGTATGCAGAAGTATTATTTTAAGCAACACATTAAGTTGACGAAACACTCGAGTCAAATGTAATTAAAGTCAGATCCACTCGTGTCTTGGACGGGGCAGTGATATAATAAACCTGTTAATGTACGCATTCAAACGCTTTTTCTTTTACCAGCTGTATTCACCTTGCAGGTGCAGCTATGTGGCTTTTATCCTGGATAAAGTGTTTAAGTCATGGATGTTTAAAGTTTAACTTCTTCATATTTGACTAATATTAAAGTTCACTTTTCATTCAGGAAATATGACGCTGCGCTGTCAGTACGCTTGTCCGTGTTTGAGATTGGTCGAATGCTCCAAATACCACCCCTTTCATGTGAACGCGCACCTAACTAGATAGGACACCGCTGGCTTGAGCGATCCACTTGATAACCAGCGTCGTAGTACAGTTTAGCCAGAGCGCGTATGTTTTGGATTGGGCCAACCGGCTAACTCAAACATATCCAGGTTAGGAAAATCCAGTTTCGTAGTACAGGCCTCTGGTCTTAACATCTCATAACATCAGCTTTTAATTTTCCTCTTGGATGTTCTTCTTGACCCTCAGAGAAGGAGAAAATGTTGAGTCGTGTCTTTCAGGCATGTCCTTTCCTAACAAAAATGACAAGAAACATAAAACATTATTGCAGAACAAGTGTGTTATTTATGAAAGAGGTGCGTTTGTGTTTAGGGGCTGTAGATATAATTATTTTGTAATTGTAATGTTTTATTTTATTTCAACAGTGAGCTACAAAGACAATCAGATTATGAATGAACAGTATGGCATTCATCAACATTGAAATATATTTTATTATCAAAATAATATTTAACTGTTATCAAAACTTAGTGCAACTGTAGAAGCTTGCTCTGTTGTCTCACTGAAAGAATCACTTTGACCACGTTTTTTACAGACAATATTGAGAGATAAATAGCAGTTCTCACTAATAGCTTTGCCTTCAATACCTTAAATTAGAAAGCTGACAAGTCATATTGCTTGTTAACATCTAAATGTAACCCTTTGCATGGAAGAAACCCTCAACTTCACTGATGTGTAGGTGATCTAGTATTTAGTATTGTTTAATGGAATGTATAGCAGTGTATTAAAGTCAATACTTCATTTATTTAAACCAATATCTTTCTTGGTTCTTTGTACAGTATGAAAAAAGAGTATTTGTACCTGTGCTGAAGTTCACTGCTGTGAGGAGTCCAGTTCTGTCTCTCACTCTCTGGTCCAGCCTGTCTGCATCACCTGGAGACTTTAAACAAACATATATATATGTAAATAACCATGTGTACAAACAATATAACTGTTCTGTTGAACATGTTGGATTGTGTATTGTCCGAGTCAGGGTCCTTTTTATTTTACCGTAACTTTGGAAGTTGTGTTACCAATACTTACTATTTATTTGATACCAATTTGGTAATGCAATTAATAAAAACAACAAGATGTGGGTTCGTTCTTCAGATGACTGTGATGTTAACGTGTAAGCTCAATAATGAACTCCAGCTCAACCAACCATATTGTAATATCTAAGTAATCATCTTGAAATATGACATTAATAATTGTAATATACACACATCTTATTGTGAGGTTGATTTCACACATACTACTTCGACGTTAGCTTGTCTACATACTTGAGCATAGCCAATTTAAATTAACCTTAGCAATGCATACAGTTCCTACCTACATAATAAAATATCTCTCTAAGTTACAAGGATGACTTAATTTTATCAACCTCAAACAGAAGCCGTTTGTTCTACAGTATTATCCCACTTAACGCTTAACACTTGTCTATTTCGTTTTAACCTTTATATATACAGTCTATGGTTTTAAGTTAACTTGGAGGATACGATTAGCATCGTTAGCACCGATGTAGCTACCACTCGCGTACACGATAACCCAAGCCTTAACATGCATTACGTAGCTGATTAAAATCATAAGCACATAAATAAAGTACTCGAATTTCACTTACCGCAAAACGGCATTCATGCACCGTCTGTTTTAACCGCAGAGCGAGTCACAATAGTCCGATATATAAGCATGAAGAACAAACAAACACGGCCGGGGTCAAGTTGTGTTCCCTGGATGAACTGAGCAGGCAAGAGTCCCTGTAGCTTCACGGAGACGGAGCAGCTAGCAGAGAGACAAGAAGCTAAAAGCAGCAGTCACTTGACAGAGCTGTCACTCAATGTGACCACGCCCTAATTTATGCAAAAACTTTAAGACCTAATATAAATAAAAGGGTCATGTTAGAAAACAATTCACTCACAGATTCATAATCATGAAGGTGGAATCTAACTATATCTATAATAATATGTATTGGATCCATGGGTAGAAACATGTTTTTTTAGGCTGTGAAATTGGGCATTTTAACATGGGGGTCTATGGAAATTGCTCCTTTCTGCAGTCAGCGCCTATCGGCCAATATATGAACTTTTGTGGCACTTCCGTATTGGCGTCCCGGCTCTTCCCCAGAGTTTGCCGCTTGGTCAGCCCCCATGCCAGAACTCCCTTTTATGGAAGGTTTGGCAGCGGAGTAGGCCACCAGAGAATACTACAGCTTCTTAGATGTGGCTCCAAAGTCGAAAAGAGGCCCTGTTGCAAGAACGGTGGGACCTCAGAAATCGGGAGCATTTCCAAAACCACCGCGGGGGGGGGGGGAGCTGTATTAGATTAACATTAACATGCTTATTGTAGTTGTAAGTGCACTGCCTGGCGGCCTGTAGCACCATATGTGGGCAGGAAAGGAGTGAGCAGAGGGTAGAATTGTCGATTCTTGTGACTATCTTCCTCACCCTCTCAGACTTTCAGTTGCGCGCACTACGCTACCATGGAAACCAAACAATGGTGTAGCTGTATTAAAGTCCGAGTGGAAACAGTCCTGAGTAAATCTGATTTTGTCAGAAATCGGGAGAAATGCAGGAGAAATATGACCCCGGGAGGAAACCGGGAGAGGGCAATGAAATCGGGAGTCTCCCGCGAAAACCGGGAGGGTTGACAAGTATGTGTGTGTGTGAAAAATGCATTTAGTAAAAACGATTGCATTTATCCCAGAGTAAGAGTCATATCTCTCCACAATTCCAAATGTTTCCCATAATGTCTCGTTGAGATCGGCAAGGCCGTTTTCACATGATGTTAATTGGACACCCATTATGAGGCGCGGCCCCCGTGAGAGTGGCCGCGGTGCGTTCAGGGACCTCCGCAAAAGAACAGTGCGTTACGTAGTGTAACTCTAGTTCTAGAGTGATATGTGTGTGTAAAATGCATTCAGTAAAACGATTGCATTTATCCCAGAGTAACGGACCGTCCACACAGCAGCGTTAAAAAAATCTTGGAGGTGGGCGTATCTGAAGCTTGGGGATTTTTTGCCAGCAAGGCACCAACAACCAATCACATGAATCTCCCGCCCGCGACATACGAAGCAAAAAAACCCGAAGTAAACTGTATATAATCTCCCCAAACAGGCGAAAACCTACCACTGTCTCTGCCACCTCCCTCCATGCCTGGCTCCTCCGGTTTATATCCCGGTAGGTAAATAGGGACTGGTCATAAAGCACCGGGTGATTCCCTACCGCTAATTTCTCCTCCATTTTTTGGAATATGAGGAAATGAACTGCGGTTTGTCTCTCCCAGCATACACGCGGTTTGATTGGCTAGCGCTTGAACTGTCAGATTTGCATACACGGGATTTGATTGGCTGATGCTTCCACCTCAGCCTCAAAAGTTGAACATTGCTCAACTTTGAATCCTGAAAATCATGAAAATCTCCGTTCGCCTGCCCACAATGCAGTTCGGCGAAAAGTGAGGCAAGTGACGTCACCCCATTCAAAGTGAATGGGCAGAAGCGTTTCAAGACTTTTTAACGCTGCTGTGTAGACGGTCCGTAAGAGTCATCTCTCTCCACATTCCACATTTCCCCATAAAGTCAAGGAGACGGCATTATGACGACGCGCGCCCCCCCCCCGTGAGAGTGGCCGCGGTGCGTTCAGGGACCTCTGCAGAAGAACAGTGGGTTACGTAGTGTAACTCTAGTTCTAGAGTGATATGTGTGTGTAAAATGCATTCAGTAAAAACGATTGCATTTATCCCAGAGTAAGAGTCATCTCTCTCCACATTCCACATTTTCCACATTTCCCCATAATGTCCGTTTCAAGAGATGGCATTATGACGACGTGCGGCCCCCCCCCGAGAGCGGGCCGCGGTGCGTTCATGGACAGAAGAAGCTCAGATTAATGCTTATTTCTCTCTAAGAGAAAACAGCATTATGGTGGAGCGCGCGCTCTCACGGGAGCATGCCGTGGTGCGTTCAGGGACCTCAGTTAAAAATCGGCCGTTTTTTTCTCTGAGTGGAAAAACGGCCCTTTCTGTGTCAGCCCCCCATGGGTCAAACTTCCTTTTATGGAGGGTTTGACGGCGGAGTGGGCCACCAGAGAGTACCACAGCTTCATAGCTGCGGCTCCGCAGCTGATTGCACATCCCCTAACACAATGTTATGGGGAATGGAAAATCAGTGGTGTATTAACAGCGCATGGACAGGACACTGAGACTGGGTTATTCACTCCAGTTTTGCAGCATCCCTCCTCCGTTCAGAGGCAGGAGAGAGGCACATCTGTCATCCCAGGAGGAGGTTTCCTCTCAGCATGTGCACTCTCAAGTCAGAGAGAAGGGGCATTATTCCCTGTACTTCCTGGTTCCCAAGAAGACAGGAGAATTCAGGCCCATTCTGGATCTTCAATGCCTGAACCAGCACATTGCATGCAAGAAGTTCCATATGTTAACTATGAAACAGTTACTGAGACTGGTGCAGCCAGGCGATTGGTTCACAACCATCGACCTGAAGAACGCTTACTTTCATGGCGAAATTGCTCCAAGAGCACAGAAAGTATTTGCGTTTTGCCTTCCAGGGGGTAGCCTACGAGTACAACAGACTGCCGTTCGGCTACTCCCTATCCCCACGCACGTTCAGCCATGACGCTGCAACCGCTGCGGGACCATGGCATGAGGGACGACCTCATAGTTATGGCCAGGTCCAGGGAATGGGCAATACTGCACACAGCCCAATTGATCCTACACCTAACCAAGGTGGGTTGAAAAAGAAGTTGCGGTCAATTGGAAAAAGAGCTCCCCCATACCTCACCAGCAGGTAGAATATCTGGGGGTGATGCTCGATGCAGGCAGACTACGTGTCACCCTGACAGAAAGCAGACAGGCATCCCTGCTGCGGGCAGTCTGCAGGCTGCGTCAGGGGGCGACGGTGACAGCTTTGATCATCATGCAGACTTTGGGTCTCATGACGGCTGCTCACTCCGTAGTGCCACTCAGACTGCTGCATGCACGTCGCATGCAGATGTGGTTTACCGGCCTTCGTTTAGATCTTAAGACACAAACGACGTCTGGTGGCCATCCCCCCCTTCAATAGAGAGCAACCTCCGATTCTGGGGGTCCCCAGAGAATCTGCGGAGGGGAGCTCCACTGGGGCAGGTAACCTTCTATATCACAGTCTTCACAGACGCTTCAAAGAAAAAGAAAGTGACAGGATGGGGGGGGGACGTGTCTAGAGAGAGCTGTGGGTGTTTGCTGGCCTCTAGCGGCACATTTGCACACGAGCCATAGCCAAGAAAGCTGCTTTACGCCTTTCCACCGCTGCACCTCATCCCCCCCCTCCTGGAGAGGGTGAGACGGGAACAGCTGTCAATCATCCTGGTGGCCCCAGATCGCCGCCTGGCGCCGTGGTAACGCGGGGGTAACACAGATGATGGTGGGCCAGCCCATGGCGATTCCTCAGGTCTGGGGAGCGCTGTCTCAAGAAGCAGGTGCAATAGGGGCGTTACCCACTCTGGGCCAACCTCTCCAGGCTTGGCTCCTGAGAGGGACAGGCTGAGACAGGTGGGGCTGTCTGATAACGTTATTCAGACTATCCAAGCAGCAAGAGCAGAATCCACCACAGCTTGTTACAGGCCAAAGTGGGCGGGATTCCGGCGATGGTGTGAAGGAAGGAGTCTAGAGCCTCTGTCGTGCACGCTGGGCTCTATTCTTACCTACTTACAGATACTGGTGGACAGGGGGCTGGCTCATTCCACAATTAAGGTGTATGCAGCAGCCATTTCGTCCTGCCATGAGGGATTTGGAGGCAGGTCAGCCTTCAGTCAGCCGCTTATGGCGCGGTTTTTGCAGGGGGTCAGGAGGCAGCGCCCGGTAGTGCACGCCTCCGCCCCGCAGTGGGACCTGCCGTTGGTGCTCGAGGCTCTGGTCACAGAACCATTTGAGCCTCTGGAGCTCTCCTCCCTGAAAGCACTGTCATGGAAGACAGCATTGCTACTTGCCTTGACTTCGGCTAAAAGAGTATCCGAGCTGACCGCTCTGTCGGTACACCCAAGTTGTCTTTTGATCCGGGGTGACCGACACTCAGGCCGAACCCATCCTTTACTCCTAAGAGTATCAGAAGTTCATTCAGATCAAGGGCTATTCAGTTAGGTGGCTTTAATCTTCCACCCCATATTGGGGCCAGGGAGGTTAAATTGCACCTCCTCTGCCCAGTGCGTGCGCTAGCATGCTATGTAGAGCACACGGCTGCCATTAGGCGCACTGAACAACTGTTTGTGTGCTTTGGCTGGAAAAGCCCTCTCAAAGAAGCGCCTAACAGGATGGCTATGCAGGTGCATTACACATGCCTATGGACGGGCGGGGAGAGCCCTCCCCACTGTGGTCCGTGCACATTCTACACGGGCTGTGGCTGTGTCAACAGCCTTATTCAGCGGCGTGAGTGTAGAAGATATATGGTCTACGCCAGGCCCCTTCATAAAATGTTATCTCCTGGACATGTCTGGCTCCTTCTCGTCATCGGTGCTTGCCGAGGCAACGCATGACTGGTGAGAGGGGGGTGGCTGTGGGTCAGCAGGTATCTGACCCCCCCCCTGGACATAAAGCACTTGTGTTTTTCCCAAGCTCCTGAGGGACTCGGGAGACATGGTGCGCAATCAGCCCCATACAGGGCTGGAGGACTCTCCATAGGCAGGCAGGGAGAGCCTTCCTCACTATTGTCCATGCCCACTCTACACGGAGCGTGTGTGAGTGTGGGGGATGTGGTGCACTTATGTTTTCCCGTGCTCCTGAGGGACCTGGGGAACATGGTGCGCGGTAGGCTCCAGACGGAGTCTCCGCACAGTTTTTTCCATGCACACTCTACACGAGGTAAGCGTGTGTGAGTATGCCTTATCCAAGTTGCGGCCCCGACTTCTCCACGGTTACAACCGGATGGGAGGAAGTGGGGATGCAGTGGATGTTAGCCAAAAGCCGGTCAGGGACGGTGTGGTGGGTCGATGTTGTTGGACGACAGGGCGTTTATACATCGGGGCTCCGCCCACTGTACCCATAGAGTCCAGTAGAGGGCGGAGCCTGTGTGAGATATAACGGGGGGTTACGTATTGTAACCCTAGTTATATAAACACAGGCGGAGCCCTCTACCTGGAGGCCCTGTCTTTCCTAGTCCGCTCGCTGAAGAGTGTATAGGATAGTGGGGCGGCGGGTGTAGCCGCCTTATATACTGTGGGCCTGCGCGCGCATTCAGGTAGGCTCGCCCCGATTGGCCGTCTACGTTTACGTAAATTCAGTAGGTGAAAGCACGCACAGCATGATAGAGAGTAGTACCCATAGAGTCCAGTAGAGGGCTCCGCCTGTGTTTATATAACTAGGGTTACAATACGTAACCCCCCGTTTTTACTCTATTGTTACGCTCCAAGTATACACACTATGTATTGTTCGCATTTAGTTTTTATTGTGCATGCAACGTCCATTGAAAGAGCCACCTTTAACATGGGTGACGCTGATTTTCCTTTTTTATTCATGATCCAAAACAAAACAAGAGCATACATATCTTATTTACACTTATGAAGATGTTGAATGTAAGGAATTACCTGACGAACCGCCAACAGAAATACCCACCCACCTCCCTCCCTGTCTGATACGTCATAACTCGGCAAGGACCAATAAACTGTTCAGGCTTTGTTTCTGAATGCAGTTGCACTATACATGATCGTATCCACTCCAAATGTAGATATTAGGAGAGTGTAGCTGCACACATGCTGAGGCTTCATTTGCTGTAATGCTCACTTGAACGGCAAGTATTCTTTTTTGGATTCCACTCATCAGTAACCAAATGTATTATGTAAGTAAACAAGAATGACTGAACATATGTATTTATATTTCTGTATTATCCGCTACAGGTATCTTTTGATAAAAGAAGAAACAACCAATCAGACAGGTGAGACTCCGTCTATAGTCAATAATAATTATTAACAACAAGATGCAGGGTAAATAACTCTTCTCTTTCTTTTCAGAATGCTTTTTCTTGCTATCTTTGCTGTTATTGCAGCCTCTGCTATAGCTGACCGTAAGTTTCCATGAATGCATTATCCTTTATGAATCAAGTTTACAAGGTGAATTCATATTCATAATATGTTTGTCTGTCTCCTTGTCTCAGCTGAGACTCAGAGCTACTCCTACTCCCCTCCTGCGGGGTCAGGGAGTGGCTCTCCGTTCAGTATAATTGGGGAGGGAAGAATCACAGCTGTACGAGTGTGGGAGTCGTCCTACATACGAGGGTAAATGTTATAGATCATTATTTTTGGAAGGACTGAAGAGCATTTTTTTAATTAAAAATAATGTAACACTGAGTAAAAAACACCATCAGATATGCTATAGTATTGATCCACTGGTGGCAGGTATTTATTGCAATAATATACACTAAACATTTGAAGTTCCCTTATGATTTTGTTCCTGTTTAATTTAGTACCTGATCAAACCTGATAACTTAAGGTACTTGTACTTTTGTAATTTTACAATTTAGTATTTTCCCATTTATGTTGCATTTATTTGACTGCATCAATAACTAGCAACCTTTGCAGATTTAGTTCAATGTTACAAAAAAATAAAACAATTTTATTAAAGGTTAGGCAACTCAGTAGAATGTAAAGTAAATCAAATGAGTCACACTTTTACCAAGTGCCATATTGAAGTAATCATCACATTGATGCATCAATAACTTAAATACGATCAATGTTTATTTTATATTATATTTGTATATGATTCTGAAATGGAACATGCTGCATAATGAGTATTTTTACCTGTGCTACTTTAAGTAGGTTTTGATGCCGATGTTTTCGTACTTTGAATGCAGGACTTTAAACTGAGCATTGTTACACTTCATTCATCAGCTTCCAGTTCCGCTACGGCTTCACCTGGTCTTCAGTTTCGGGTACGACATCCGGCCAGCTACAGGAGAGGGAATTGTCTGGCGGTGAAGCCATCATTCAGATTTCTGGGATGTACAGTCACTACGTGCAGTCAGTGGTGTTCGTAACTAGCAAGGGCCGCCATTTTGAAGTAGGCCAGCCCTCAGGCACTTCCTTCAACATGTATCCCAGCCACAAGGGTGCCGAGCTGGTCCTCATCAGTGGCACTACCCATGGAGGAATCACCTCCATCGCAGCACTCTGGGGTCGAGTTGATACATCTGCTACTCACACTGAGCACTGAGAAGTAGAGCTTGCCTGAGGAGATGCTACCATTTAACCAACAACTTGGCCAAACCTATGTATGAAAATTATGGTTTATTTCAGAATGTAATTCCTCTGTAATTATGAATATCTGACTCTCATACACTGGGATGTTGATCATGAGGGAAGTCTTAAAACAGGTTTAATAATCCTAATTCTGGGGAATTGAAAAGAAAAGTGGTTTAAAGGTAAAAGATGTGTTCGGGTAACAGTAACACAGGGGAAAATGTGTTGTCTGGAGATGCAAAATGGATGAAAGAGAAGGATGAAAGGAATATGAAAAGGTTAGAAAAGTGTCAAAATAACTATACTTTCACGGGAAGACTAGGGGTAGAGGAATGTGAGAATTTGGTTAGGGATATTGCCAAATATCTGGAATGTAACTACCAGAAACCTGCAGATCCGCTGCAACTGTTGTACCCCTGTAATTATGATGTCCTTTTTGTTTACTGTTGTTTTTATGTGTAACC
Source organism: Lindbergichthys nudifrons (assembly GCA_943590975.1). NCBI lineage: Eukaryota > Metazoa > Chordata > Actinopteri > Perciformes > Nototheniidae > Lindbergichthys > Lindbergichthys nudifrons. Next base: position 19,148 of record CALSBW010023665.1, on the reverse strand, counting down.
AATGTGCTGCAGGTCTCCCTTGAAAAAGAGATCGTTGATCTCAATGGGATTTTACCTGGTTAAATATAGGCTACAAACAAACAAACAAACTCTTACTACTTTTAAATCCAGGCTGAAGACTTTTCTTTTTGCCGCTGCTTTTAATTGAACTATTCACATGTGTTATTCATGTTTTATCTTTTAACCTGTTAAGCCCTGAGCCTGTTTTTCAGGTTTCAGGCTCGAAAATGCCACTAACACAACAAAGACTATATCTTCACTTCTAAAAGGGGTAAATTAATAATCTTTTTTCTCAAAGCAAGGTTACATCTGTGAGTTGGATGTAGAAGTAGCAGAATCAATATAGATGTTTTTATTTTACAATAAATTCATATGGAACATAGTAAAAACATGTAAATCCTATCTCTGCCTAAAAAAAAACATTTCTTAATAAGTACCCTGTATCAAGATTGATGCAAAACAAGTGAAATTTGACCTTTTTATAGAGGTTTAGAAAAATAAAGTCCAAACGGACTCACCTCTGGGTAATTTGGGAACCATCAGTTCCATTTGACCTTTTTCACTGTAAAAATCATTTTATTACTTTGAATTATCACTATAGGTATTCATTCCATCCAAATACAACTGTTGTAAAAAAAAAATTAAAAAAAATAAAACATACAAAATGAAGTTTGACTCCAATTGGAGCAGATTTATTTAAAACTTTACAATGTTACAACTTAGCATGCCACTCCTCGTAACAATTATTTTTGGAAGTGAAGCACAGAGGGACCTCACACTTCCTGCAGTACACAGCTGTCTTCACCTTCTTTTTGCCAGCATCATGGCAGATCTCTTTCTAGAAGTTGAGGAATGTGAGGGTGAGGCAGGTGTGGCAAATGTGGGCTGGGTGAAAGTATGGTGAAAGTAGGCAATGGTTAAGGCATTTAATCCTCATCTCCATCACTATGAAAACAAATGTGGAAAAGCAAAGAGATTAGATTAATTCCTGTAATTCCTGTTTCCTTGGCAGTAAACATGCCATTTTGAGTGTGTGAATGCAATACATTTAGTGACTATAGATGAACACTGGCCAGTGGCGGCCGGTCCATAGGGGCGCTAGGGGCGCCGCCCCACCTCTTCCCATATTAAAAATTAAAATTAAAATTAAATTAAAAAAATTAAATTAAAAAACAAGGTCAATATTATATAATTGGTATCAGTAAAATGTATAATCTACAATAAAATCTCGTTTAAAATTGTGTTACGATGTCTAAAGTTACTGATAAGTCACATGTTTCCTGCCTGGCCTTGCCCGTGTATCATTACCTTCTCTCGTCTGGGCGCTAAGAGAGGAGCCCTCAACCAGTGCAGCAGCAGCCACTAGCAGCTGACTGTTGCTATCTGTAAAGTGTAAACTATGCCGCCGAAACATAATTTCAGCCAATCAGCGTCGTCAAATCTGATGGTCACCGGGCGCCAATGTCAGCGCCCGGTGCAGTCTGTGAGTAGTTTGGACAGTGACTCGTATCCGGGTGACGCAGTAGTTGATGAGGATGGCTTCGTGTGCAGGTGGAGTCTCCGGACCTCGGTCCCCGCCTAATTCCGTTCAAGAGCTAATCTCCAATCCTTTCGAAAGGAGAAGTTTGGCAGATAAATTGTTGCTTAAAGACCTTGGACCAGACCAACCGATTTGAATATATCGCAGCAATCTCGTGAAAAAGACAAAATGTATACACGAGGCTTCGCACGTAGCTGGTACACCAAAAAGGCTTGGCTAGGTGGATGCAAACAGGTAAATGCTGTCTTTTGTTTCCCATGCTTGCTCTTCAAACAAAGAGTGTCGCTTAAAATCTGCTTCCCATCGGACTAAAACCTCCATGTAATCTGAAGACAGATACTTGAAGTTATTTAAACCTTTTGCAAACGTTATGTTCTTTCTTGCTCTAGCACGCCACTGCCGTGGTGGAATTTCATCATCAGAGTCACAACGCTCCGGGTTCCGTTCTGGCTGCAGGAGATCCTCGTCGTCTGACTCAGAATCAACGGGTAACATATCTGCATCGCTGTCAACATTAGTCACCATTTCCATTGCCTGTAAAGTAGTAAGCATCTCTTTCCTGCAAGCCATTATTTGACAAAAGTCAAAGTATAGAAAAAATCCTAAACGCCAATCTTGTAATCTGCTCCCTTTATCTGCTGTCCGCTCTGTGCGCTCTAGGTGCTGCTGCTGCAATTCCTGTTGTTTACGTCAGGGGTTCCCAACCTTTATTGTGCCAAGGACCGGTAGATACATTTAAAAAAAATCGCGGACCGGTTGTCAATTTTAACTGATTTTAATATTTACTCACCACCAGCAGCAAGGGTGTAACTTTGGTTTGAGAAGTGGGGGGGACACAAAACAGGGGGTCCTCCGCAATGAAACATTTTCTCAATTTAATTCCATTTCCTGCCTTTCTACAAATATATTAGGGATATAGTGTTAACAAATCCAAGAAAAATGTGTAGTGTATATAATGAGTGTGCACACTTATCTAGTATCCTATCCATGTGAACCTGTTTTATTTGAGATGACCTTACCTCCTGTTGGGGGGTCCGGGGGCATGCACCCCCGGGAAGATTTTTGTCTTTAAATTGAAGTTGAATGCATCAATCTGGTGCACTTTGAGGGCAACATTAAGAGATTTATGGATACAGCTCTCAACAATCAAATGAAACAGAACTGTATATATTTCAATAATCAAAAAACCAGTATAATATGCTCACAAGCAATAACACATATTTGATCACCTCCTCTCTATATCTTTATTTTAACTAGTCTGCATTCTTTCTTTTTATTTATGCATATTTGACTAATCACTCCCCTTTCAAAGTGTGTTTTTTATTTTTGTACTGACCTATAGTACACATTGGAAGGATTTCTTAACTTATTTTATATACAACTAATATTACATAGATGGAAATATTTGTTTACATAGATGACCAAACCGTTTGAGACCCACTGAGATAATTTAGACTACAGTTTACAACCTAATCCCTCAGAGTCCCAAACCGTTTGAAAATGTTGTGCTTAATAAGCACAACATTTTCAATGTCAATATCCAAGTTGCTTGCTGCATATCTTGTTGCATTGTGTAGAATATGGGCTAAACAGTTTGCAGCGAGCACGTCTTTTTGAGCCAGTTTCAGTTTCTGATAAACACTGTTGTTTTCCATAGTTAACGCTGGCGTTGTCTGCTGCATATGCTGACATTTTTTTCACATAGTCCAGACATCTCCAGTTTAGATAGCAGCTGATTTGTTATAGCTTCTGACTTTTCGTTGCTATCACTGTAAAAATCCAACAGTGCATGTTGCACGCCCTCCTCAAAGTGAAAATATCTCAGTACAGTATTGGGGAAACACTTGATCGTACCTTTGTTTGATGCATCACTTGCCACTGAATAATGCAGTTGATTTTCTTTTATATAATCCACATGCGTCTGGACAGAGTAGGGTGCTAGGACATTTTCGGGGGTTAGTCACCACAAAAAAAAAATACAAAAAAAGAAACGTTCATGTGTACAGTGTTACACATTTATTGAACATGTACAAACTATTTACATTAAAAAAATATTTACATACATAACTTGACAGGGATTAACTTGATTCAATTAGAGGTAGTTTCCATAAACCTATATTGTGCTCTGGCTGTGGTCTGGTCTGTTGTAACTGCTGGTGGCAGATTTTGCAGCCTTTAGCATCGATTGGGTTGGCTCCCACTTAAAGCATGGCTCCAAGTCTGCCATCTTTATTGTCATGAGAGACGACAGTGTCCCCTTCAGGGCCAGGCTGTTCCTTGTTTTTGTTTTGTTTAGTCCCACCACAGAAAACACTCGCTCTGCGTCAGCATTTGAGTGTGGCAAGACTAACACAAGTTTGGCAACAGTGGAGAGTCTATCAAACCTGCCCACACCTGTCACCTGTAAAACATGAACAACAGGGTTAAGTTGCACAATGAATACACACATGTCACTCGAAATTAGTCCACATTGTGGAATGAGACACACTTAGATATCTGGCCTTGTGTTTTAAACTGGCCATGTTGGCCCAGAAGCCCTCAATATCTGGGTCTGCTTCCAATATTGGCACAGGCATGGTCTGGTAGTCCAGGAACTCCTCCCCCAATGAGTCATGATCTTGTGGGCTGTGGTAGGGGAGAAGGTGGGCATACCTTTTTTGAAGAGAAACAAAGGTAGAGTTACAAACTTCTATTCACTTTGAGATATACTTCAAAGGTAAGGGTGAAACTGAGTAGTTGGTATATTTGTTTATATTGGTTGTTAATTTCTGAAGAATTAGAAAATAAATTAATATATACATTTTACCTGTCAACAAAGTAGAGGGCATCCTCCACCCCACATTCTGCCCTCTGCCTCACATCAAGAAACCTGGCATGCTTCAGCAAGGGCTCACTTAGAGGCAGCCTTTGTAGAGCATACTCTACAGCTTTCACAAAGAAGTTGAGGGATGCGGTGTGGAATAACTCCACTTTCTGTGCGGTGATGTCCCCAGCATCCAGGAGATGATTGAGCCTCACCCTGGTGATGAAGCCGACATTCAGTTTGTATCCTGTTAGAGATGCAGAAAACACAATCAAATCCAATGTACTTTCATAAAAGCACTTACATACACACCTTTCCGTGAGCTTCATTATAGCATTTGAATGATTACTCATGTAATTCCAAAAGACAATTACACATATAAATACTGTACTATACAAAGGTCTGAACATGCCCAGTTGTTGAAGGCTTTTTTTCTCTGTGTCAAATCATGAAACAATCAGTCTAGAACTAATCCCATTATTGTATTCATATATAAACTTCAATATAATTAGATTTAATGTGAAGTGTGTCCAGACTTTTGACTGTTACCATATATACACACGCACTTCATCTTACTTTACTTTTCACTAAATTACAATTACCAGGCAGATGGTTCTCCTTATCCACATATGGGATGTCCTGAGGCTTAAGGTGGGTCTGCAGTACTGTGGGCAAGAGGAACTTGGAGCAGAGCTTGCGGATGAATGTAATCATCTGAAATATATTTAAGAAAGTATTACATCTTACCCGAATATTACATTAACAAAATACTGGAATGCAGGCTTAAATCACTTCCTCTAGATATACCTCATCTTGCAATAAAAATATAGATGGATGTTGTCTCTGGAAGAGGAGATTCAGAGAGGTGAAGGCTGGTATGGTTGCTTGGTAGAAGAGGAGATACACTTCAGTCATGGGGTCAGAAAAGGCTCCCTGTAGCCTCTTCAGTCTTGGCTGATTCCCCTCTATAAGTGAGAGAAAACAAAGATACAACTCACACACATAATGTTGATTTCAAGACTGCATAATATAGCATATATTTGGATATATATCTTACCTGTTGATTGGAAATAGCTGGCAAGTGGCTCGTACAATCTCAGAATGCGGGTCACACAGGTTTCAAGGCTCAACCACCGCACAGAGGCATGCTGTAGGACTTCCAGGTATTCTGACTCAAAGAGCTCACAAAACTCTGTTCAAAGGAAATATATTCCAAAGTTGATACCTGCCAGAATCCTTGCGGTTGGTGCTTCCTTTAAACCAAAAGCCCACATCAACCACAACGTCCTCCAGATCAAAATGTGACACCTGCAATTAAACATTTTTTGTAACTGTATCCCCTGTACATCACCTAAATATTTAACATATATTCAACATACACTTACCTCCTGCTCGCTTTGCAGTATTGTGTAAAATATGACACGGGCAACCATAAACACTGTGGTTGTTTTGCAGAACTCTTGATGCGATTGAATTGTGTTGTCCGATGTTCACGGCTGCATTGTCTACAGAGAGACCAATACAGTTGCACCATGGAATCTTGTGGTTTTGTAAGGTGGCATCAATCTTTTGGAAGATTAGCTCTGCTGTACCAGATCTGGTTCCACTTGTGGTGCACATATCTAGGAATCGATGTGCCACCCTATTCACATCAAACACACGCACAGTAAGGGGGTTCATCTTTTCTCTTCCTGCATTGACAAAGAAATTAGCACATTGTCTTAGGGAACATCAAATAAATATATATCTCATACTTAAAAAATATGGCTAGAATAAAAAAGAAAAATAATGTTGTTCATAACAGGATGTAAAGGTATTTAATTCCTACCTGTGTCATTTGAGCCATCTGTAATGATGGTGTATGGATTCTCCCTCATCAGCATCACCAGTGCGTTCTGGTAATGTGGCGCCAATACTTTGTTTATGAGGCAAGAGGTCTTGGTCCTTGCACATTTATAGTCCTGTGCAGTGGGTGAGTCTTTGAAGCACTCTTTCATGAGTGGCCCCAGATGATCTGTGACAGCCAGTGGTAGATTATGGTTTGCCAGCATCACCGCCATCTTTAATTCTGCCCTCCTTGTCTACTAGATACAGTTGGATTGGTGTTAGATTATGAAATATGTGAATGTACACAATGAATTCAGTTAATAGAGTATGCTAGTTCCAAAAAGGCAAAACTCTATTTAGGAAATTAGCTTATCATGTAAACAGTATAGAGTGGCGAAGTCCCTCCCCTTCCGGTTGAGCCCCATGGGACCTTATTTCGGAAAAGTTATGCATTGAAGTCAATGGAGAGAGAAAGATTATCTTTCGATCCCGTTTGAATTGTGCCACGAATTACACATATGATGTTTGTCAATTTAAAAGATAATTTTGTAAGTCAAAAAAAAAAAATGTCGTAAAACTGTGAAGTAACACATTTGTTTGTGTGAAACGCTCAATGAACTACATCTCTGGTCAACAACACACGTCACCAAGATGGCCGTCACTACTGTCAACAACAAAACGATTGACTACCCTCACAACACAATGAAACACGTCCAGAAGAATGTCATGCAAAGCTGCCTGCCTGCCTTCCTTTGATTCTCTCTGAACTGCCTGGTCGTTTTAATGTTTAATGTCAACCATTTGTGCAGATAGCATGAAGTAGAAAAGATCGCAGAGGCTAGCGTTAGCGTTAGCATTTCTCCCCCGGTCTTAAAGTGTGTATGATAGAATGATCACACCGGTGACAGTACTCTTCAAAGGGTTCACGAAATATGACTACTACTCTTACTGTTTAACATGTTGGGTTACTTAATGTTACTTCATGTTAAGGCTAATAAAAATGACATGGCTGTAATGCTAACTAACGTGCTAGCTACTAGCTAGGTAGCTAACTTGATCAAGCCACTCCTGGTCCTTTCATCAGACGGGAAGCAAAAGAACGAGCAAGACCCATTGCTGGTATAATAACAACCTGGTACTAAGCACACAGGCATCTTGTTAAAGTTATCTTATCTTAGCCAGCGCCATATAGATAGATGATATCTATATTGCGCTGATTTTAGGTATCTGAATGGTGAAGGAAAACAATTGTGACATCACTTACGCGACTCTGGGATTTGTAGTCTTTCTAGTTACGTATTTTTCATAGTCTTATATTTCAACAGTTTTACGACAAACTGTGACTTTTTTGACATGGAAATGATTTTTTAAGATTGACAAACATCATATGTGTAATTCATGGCACAATTCAAACGGGATCGAAAGATAAGTTTTCTCTCCCCATTGACTTCAATGCATAATTTTTCCGAAATAAGGTCCCATTACCCGGAAGTAAGTGGGCGTGACTTCGCCACTCTATAGTGTCTTTATCATCCACTAAATAACCACAACACCACTGAGCATAACCAACCTTCACTTCTTGGACAGTCATTGCCCCAGCAGAAGGAAGTGGAACTGAGAATTACTGAATTCCAGTGCTGGATTGCACTGCTTTCTGTTTTTCCTGATGGCATTTGCTGTTAACGTGCCTTGCAACATCGGCTATTCCCTGGTGACAGCAAGTATTTTCTACTCTGCATACAGAGCACCAGTAGTGGGTACTAAGTGTCCCCTTTGTAATGAATGGCCATTTATGTGACCATTCATTTTTAAAAGAGCACCTATATGTTGCGGCACCGCCCTGGGCTCTGGTCTTTGTACCAGGTGTCCCCTCTTTCTCTGAGGGCTCATCTATCTGTGTCAACAGTAGTTCTTCCTCTTGTTCCTGTGTTTTTTCCTGTGGCCTATCTGCTCTCTCAGGGTCATAGGACTTCTTGGGGGCCTGGTTTGCCGCCCACATGGAAATAAGGGTCCTTTTCTTCCCTGCAGCTGTCCCTGACACTTTAGAAAACATCCTATAACAAACAGCAAACATTTATTTATCAACTATAAGAAAAATATTTTTCTGGTATTAATAAATTCTTTATTAAAAATTATTTGTTTTATTTAAAAAGAACAAAAGAAAGTATTGTACTTTACCTACAGTATGGTGCTAAAATATCTTATATTATATACATATATAAATGTTTGATAATATATTATATTATGTTATTTCAAGATGGAAAAATTATCTTTTTGATAATATATAATATATATAAGTATATCATTAATATATGATTTTTGGATAATATATTATCAAATATAACAATCAAAACGAAATAAGTAGTAGTAATTATTAGGGCTATACTGGCACTTGTTAGCATTAACTTTAATTAATTAAAAAAGAACAAAAGAAAATATTTTTACTTTACCTGTGGAGCGAAAATATCTTATAATATATTCTCCTTACCTTCTCTTATTCTTCTCATCCTCCTTCTCCTTCGTCTTTGCTCAGACCCCCCGGTATACCCTCGTTACATCCAATCAGTGTGCAAATACCGTACAGCCAATCACAATGCGTGACGCTGTCCAGGTTGCTAGGCGGCAGTGCTACGGACCGCGGGTGTCAGGTGACGCAAACAGGAAGTCCTCCGTAAGCCTGACCGTCTCATTTCGTAGACCGCTCGGTTTGCTGTTCCTTCACTTTATTTTTATATTTATATACATTTGTTGTGAACAAAAACTTAGCGTGAGGAAAGGCATGTGTGGCGTGAGTGCGTGAGATATGTGTTAATTGCGTGACTCTCACGTTCAATGCGTGAGTGTTGGCAGCCCTGACTAATCTCCATTAGCTCCGAGCTAGCACCAAATGCTAACAACAACCCCCATAACTCTCTGTCTCTCTCTCTTTCTATCTCTCTCTCACAAAATGCGCTCGTGCCACACACACAGACGCTCCTCCGTGACGAGGACCGCTTGCGTAAAAAATAAACACATTTGAAAAGTGGGGGGGACACAAACGGGATTTTGAAAAGTGGGGGGGACATGTCCCCCCTGTCCCCAGTGGAAATTACGCCCATGACCAGCAGGTAGCAACAGAGGCTAATTGTATGTAACAGCCTGAAGAAATACTAGAACAATATGCATCCAAAACATATTAACAAAGTTTAAAAAAGAACCGGTGTTGTTTTTTGGTTTTTCGGAAAACCAAAAAACCGACGTTATTCAGTTTTTAAACCAAAACGGGAAAACAGATAAATCAACGTTTTGGTTTTGTTTGTATGATTTACGGATAATCCAGTGAATGCTGAAAACGAAGAGAAGGCGCATTATGAAGGAGATGTCTGGTCGCCAGGGTGTGTGTGTGTGTGACACTGGTATTTGTTTTCAGAAGATATTATGATAGTGTCGTTCGTTCCGGTGCACTCCCGACAGCATTTAGCACTACATCGAGATTAAGATTAAACTAATTTATTTTGGGAACAGCCGCATATATGCCGGTGTCGGACAGACACAAACACACTGAACACACAGAGCTGAGCTGAGCAGAGCACATACACACACACATCATGCGCCTTGGTGACTGACTGGACATCTCCTTCATAAAACTAATAAAAGGGGGAGTAATCGGGCAGTTCGATGTGTGTATGTAGATGTGTGTCTGGTTAACACGAAGCAGCCTGCAGTCACTCTTAAGCTGTTCTGATTAAGTTAAACACAGCGAAGGCGGTGCGTAAAAAGGCACAGCTCTTTACCGAGTATACGTCCCGCAGCCTCCTGATGCTGCAGCCATTTCATGAAGTGAAGGAGGGTTTCCTTCTATAAAACGGCTGCGGGCAGCAGATAACGTGAGAGTCCCGGACATTAATTCATAGATCAAGGCAGACTGGTTTACTCTCCTGTTTTGCCAATCCGGTGCTTAAACAAATAGCTCTACACCCCTGGCCGACATGTCCTTAAAATGAAGTCCGAGTTTGAAATATATCTCAAATAATGTATGCACCACCATTTCCACACATAAACATAACAGTCTGCAATCAAACGGTTGTCTCCTGTGCGCTCCTCTTCCTGCTTGGCGCACTGGTAACATGCTCGTGCGCACAAGAGGCTGAGACCTTATGGCTGAGCCGCCGAATCCCTCGGAACATCATAAAAGCCATTTTCAACGGTTTTCTGGTGAAAGATTAACTACTGTAGCTACTGGATGAAATAATATGACTGGTGGCATAGGTACGAAAATTAAACACTTTTTGAAAAAAATATTATGATAAAATATTTTTATATATTTATAATTCTGCAAATATTACGATAAACTCACAGCTATTTCGCGGCCCGGCAGTAACACCTCCGCGGCCCGGTACCGGTCCGCGGACCGGGGGTTGGGAACCCCTGCACTAGATCATTAGCAGAAAGCTGCATCCATCCTGGTGTATTTCCTACCCTAAAACTGCAATGAGCCTGTTTGTCCCAACAAGTCCTCCAACTCATACGACCAAATAGGTCGATTGTTCAAGCGCTTATTACGACCTACAGTATAATCACGTTTTAAAGTTTTCTACCTCTAGTGCTCCCGTTGACTGCAAACGCTCCGGTGGGTCGTATATTCACAAATAACCATCTCTGGAAAATCCTAAATTGTAGGATAGTTTGGCCATTAAAATGCTTTTTGATTAGATTTCTAGCGAGAAGTGTATATTGTACTTTTAGAATCCACGTCCAGTGGATGTGTAGGATCTATAGTGTGATAGATATTACGAAGATTATTTGAGGTCTCGCCAAGAGACAGTGGCGGAGCCAGGACATTTTCAGTGGGGGGGCCAGGATGGAACCAGTGATCATTTTGGGGTGGCATTGAAATCACTATTATATGAACATAAAAATACATCTCACTATAAAAGAAGGGGTTATTTAAAGTGGACCTATCATGCTATATTTAAATGATATATTGTAGGGCCATACCTATATAAGTTATATTTATACGTTTCTGTTTTCAAAATACCAAACAGATCATGCATTTTAGCCATGCCTCATTTCGCTCTATTTGCTGTTCTCCAGCCCTGTTTTCACATGGGGCTGATTCTGTGAGCTGCAGCTGACCACGCCCCCCTGCAGGAGAGGGGAGCCGTGCTCTGATCAAGTCAGAAGAGGGGGAGAAAAATAGATCTCCGTCCTCCGTGTTTTATTATATTATTATAGGCCTATAGAGTCGTTATTCATTTGTTTTAAAGCTCAATAAATAACAAAGAAGACCTTTGACCGGCACTTTTCTAATTTTGCCCAGAAGATTTAAACTTTAACGGACATCTTGACCGGCGAAAGAAAACCTAACTGAAACTCGTTCCTTGGAAGAGGCGGAGAGGTGGGTGTTTGTCATCTGCTGGTGGACTAACCGGAGAGAATTACAGTGCTTGCCTCGACAGGGAGGGATTGCATTGAATTACAGCAGCGGGAGCAAACGCTTGCCTCAGGGAGGGAGAAAAAGAGCCACAGCGGAGAATAAACAGAAGGGTAACCATGGTAACCATGGTAACCATGCGCGGGAAGTCTTCTTCGCTGCTTTTGTGGCAGACTACAGCGCCACTTACAGGCCTGGCATATGTACTACAGCCTCTCCAGCGCTTTCGAGCAGCAATGGCCGGCCGTGGCCCAACCCCAGTGTTCAAATCTGGATCAGTTTTTATCAGATCCGTTGCAGACCCTTTTTTAGAGATTTGGGTATGGAGGAAAATAGAGAGGGTTGTGTTTTCTGACACTTGGTGAGTTCCCTGGAACACCGGGGACACATATTCATGTATAAAAGACGTACAAAAGTGCATTTTGCATGATAGGTCCCCTTTAAGGCACCTACAACACACCTCTACATTATTTGGGATTAAGCTAGTGGTGGAATAGATCAAATAATATTCAGTATATCTAACAATTATTTTCTTATTCCCACAGGCAAAGTATCAACGAAGCTTACATTATACAAATGTAGTGCAAAATACAGACTGTTTAGCTTATTGTGATCAGCAGCCGTATGAGCTCATTCGCTCAGTGTATCATCAGGAATACAGAGACACACACACATCATTTAAATAAGAGTTTTTAAATTCAATTATTGGTTAAGAATAAACATCTTAAAGTAAATAACAATAAGCAGCTTCAATGACCACAAAGTTAGCCAGAATTAGCAAGAACCTTCAAACAATACAACAAAGTGCAAAATACACACTTTCCTCTCACAACGAACCACGGTGATGTAATACAGATTATAAAATGGGTTGTTGAAAATGAGCCAAACGGGAAAACGCAGCAGCATTTGGATGCACTTCAACCAGGCGCGCCGGATTCATTTTAGAAGTGGGGGCGCCAAAAAAGTGCGTGTGTATGGCCCAATCCCAAACCACCCTACACACTCCGTGGAGTGACACATGAGGCTCCCTCCTGTCAGATGGAGGGAGACAGCGGCAAGCTTTGGGACAAACTCCTCTCTCTCCGGCAGGAACAGGAAATGCCGTAACTGTATGTAACAACGGTTTCAAATCAGCATCTCTTTGACAAAAAATTTAAATTAATAACTCAAATAAAACTCCAAATAAAACTCCAAACATCTTTAATTGTGTTACTTTTTTGTAAAGCTCTTTTAGTTTTAAACCTGATGTTTATAAGCTTCTTAGTTTTTGCAACAGTCAGCCGCGGCGGCGGCGGTTTTGGCAGTCTCTGCGGCCGCAGAGCTGCTGCTTTTGGGTTTATCTGGCTTCGCTGGTTCTTCTATGATTGATGAAGGTCCAGGCTCCGGAGAAGTGGATGTCAGGGATGTGACCTTCCAGTTGTTAAATGTAAGTTTAGATTGACTGTATTTAGTTTTCTTCTGCGCTGGTCCTTCTGACTTGTTTGCAAGTGTATCTATTCTTTCTATCTGGTTAACGGCTGACACACACAGAACAACGTAACAAATAAACTAAACAACGTAACAAATAAACAAATCTAAGCTTTTTTATTGGTTGTAATTTACATGGATACATTTGAATGGTGTGACAATGTCCTATTTGATTGGGTTAAAATGTACATATTCTTCCTGTTATGTCTGCCTGCTTTATTTTACCTTACAAGCTTTCAAAGTTGTATTTATCATCTGAATTTGCCGAAACAAGTTTAATATTCTGAAAGCCAAGACTTTGTTTATTTGAAATCAGATACAAACAAACTGTAACGGACCCTGCCGTGTTATATATGATTACTATACGCCTTACATTCATAATTTCAGATGAGGGAGGGGAAGCGGCGCTGTGGAACAGCAGAGTGGCGAGTGAGAGCTGTCATCTTCCCTTTACAAGCTTAAAAAATGCCTGTAGTTAATGAGATTGAATATAACAATAACAAATAACAAAATATACACAGCTAGATCAGATTTTTAGATGCGACTTTAGAGTAGAGGGGAATTATTGAAACGGGATTTGTACAGTGTTCCGCGGCATCCGCCGCTGCGAAAATGTAGGGCAGGGCTCAAAAGTGGGGGGGCCGCCCGCCCCCCCCGCTTCCGGCGCCCTTGACTTCAACCAAAACCCAGGCAGTGATAAAACCAGTGGCGACTGGTCATTAGGGGCAGGCACAGCCCCACCTAGTGTCAGCAGAAAGTATTACAAATAATGATTACAAAAAAATGCAAAAACAAATATATATATAAAATATATTTTAAAGATCATGTTTAATCATCTGATTCGTCTGTACATTGCTGTTTTAGTCTGTGTTCTTCTAATTAGTGTCTACAGTGTGTGCCTATTGAGCTGTTTAGAGCCATGTGGGACAAAACCCGATCATGCCCTTCGCTCTCACTGTCTATGTGAATGGTGACTGTAAAAATTACACTGCGCATGCTCAGAGTATTTTCCTATTTAATGTGTGGCAAAAAAATAATAACCATAGGGGCACTGAGCTGCCATCCCCACCATACGTCATCTCACATAATTCAGAGCTGATTGGCTGTAAGTACGTGTGCCGCGAAAAGTGTGGTGTGTGAAGAGGAGACAAGAGAGGTGCAGTGACGCGTCTTAAAACCAGGAAGTAGGCTGCGCTTGGCTTCCCTCGACAAAAAAGCAATGAGATTTCTCCATAGAATTTTAGAAAATAGCTGGAAATAAGATCTGTGGGAAACGTACCTGTTAGATAAATGCACGTTTTGTTCAGCCGGATAATATCCACATGTCTACTCTACTTTTATAATTTTCTAATCATAAATCTATCGATTAGATTTATGATTCGACTTTTGAAACTACAAGAAGATAAGGAGGACTTTTACAAAAAAGTAATAAAGATTTTTGTCCAGAAGGATAGGCAAATGAACTTCATCTTCAAGTCAAGGTAAGACCGCAATTTTATTGAAAATGGGATCTTACTAAGAGAGAACAATTCAATATTTAAATGATAAAATTACATTTTTTGGGTATCCTTTTGTTGAACTGTCTGTTTAAAATTAATCGAAGCATCAGACAAAAAAAGTTTTTGAAAATAATATTATATTTTGATTTAGGTAAAAATATAATATTTGTAAACCTGAAGAGTCAGTGCCAGTGCCTCACCAGCCATGAACCTCACTGCACGTCACTGCAGAAGCTTATAGACATCTAAGTTTTTTGTGCTCCACCACTTTTGTACATATAAAAACGCCACTGGATAAAGCGCACCATTTGTAAAGGCAAAATATCCTTTAAAGCAGGGTCAACAAATAATCTCCATCGCCACTTAAAAACACAGTATCTAATATTAAGAGTTGCGTGAATTTCATTCAAGGCAAGGCAACTTTATTTACTTAACACATACAGAGGGTAAATTCAAAGTAGTACATTCACTGACATGAATGACATGGATATGGCGCCACCTTGTGTCACGTTTACAATGCAGATTATTGACATTAGGTCTGGCAATACAGTCAATCATTATCCTGGTGATTATTTCGCAGATAAACCTAGTAACCCCGCCCCCTTTAAAAAAAAAACGGCTCTTTTGAACGGCTCTTTGAAAGGAACGGAGCCATAAAATCCGGCTCCCTTCAAGCAGCCATAATTCCCATCACTAGAGCGCAGTGATCCATCCCACTGGAACCCCAAGGCATTACCAACAGATTAACGCACAATCAACCCATACAGCAGGATACATCTATCTCTCAGAATGTACTATTCTTGTCTGTCACAATGGCACACACACGTAAGTACTAAGAGGCTTCTCAATTCTTAAATTTCCCCTCCTCGACTCCCCTCCTCGACTCCTATCCTCATGGGCATACAAACGTTTAATCCAATGTCTCTGTTTAACTTTAAAATGATTACTGATAATCCATCATTACAATTATAAATAATAAACGGATTATAATGGTTAGCCGACCGGAGCTTCCGGTTTAGGAGGTGTGCACGGCACGCAGTGTCTCGTTTTAACTGAATAATGGTCATGTTTACATGGATTTATGAACTGCCCCTAATTACCGCCCCCCTTCCAGAGACACACTGTCAAACACACTCATACCTGCTTGGTATGACATTGAAAAAGTTACATTAAAGGTGGGGTAGGTCATTTTGGAGAAACCAGCTCGAGTGCGCTAGAATTTGAAAATACACAGCCGGAACAAATCTGCCACTTCCTTACAGAGCCCCTCCTCCAACACACACAAACGCGCACATGACCAATGAGGGCACGAGATAAGTTTGTGCACAGATGGAAAGCTGACAGGCAGGTAGGCCATCCAGTTATTTTAGCCGGGCCGGCTAAAATGATTGGTCGTGCTTTTTACAGAACTACGGCTTCCACAGATGAAATTTTGTTATGGATTTTTTGTCAAAGCACTTAAGATATTCATTGCTATCGGGATGTTAAGAGCATTCCATGGAATATAACAAAAAGTGTATCTCGAGCCGGCTTCTCAAACTTACCTACCCCACCTTTAAATAATAAATATAAATAAATTACAATAAAATGACTGTTGTTTAACCTTCACATCTTGTAATCATGTCTATCGATAAGAGTATCGAAAAATACCGGTATCGATAAGCATACCCATCCCTACTCAGGTGTAACTAAAGTCTGCTGGGTTGTATATATTTCACATCATTAATCAGATTCTGCAAAGTAACTAAAATAAATGTAGTGGAATAAAAAATACCAGGTTAACCTCTGAATTGTAGTGGAGTAGAATTACAAAGTAACAAAAAATTGCATATTGTACATGCTGCTGTAACAAAAACATTTCCCAACTTGGGATCAATAAAGTATATCTTATCTTAAGATGATCGATGGCTACTGCCATATTTGCTAAATTTGCCTCTGAACCTTGACAAGTGCATGTTTCAGGCTTATCAATTAACAACAGGAGGGGTCACAGACAGAAAAAGGAGGACGTAAATAGTCCACAAGCCAAAAGTGTATGCAATTTAAAATCATTTATTTTAGGGTTTTCATATAGAATATGAGAAAGGCCATGCATTTGGTTATATCTCACACAGGCTCCGCCCTCTACTGGACTCTATGGGTACTACTCTCTATCATGCTGTGCGTGCTTTCACCTACTGAATTTACGTAAACGTAGCCGGCCAATCGGGGCGAGCCTACCTAAATGCGCGCGCAGGCCCACAGTATATAAGGCGGCTACACCCGCCGCCCCACTATCCTTTTTCTCTTCAGACGAGCTGACAACCGAAGAGTTAAACGTACGAAGATTAGAAGAAACGAAAAATGGACTCACCATTACTGGAATCTCGGCCATGCCCCACCTGCCTTGGTTTGATCTCCACCACCTCTGTTAGAGTGTTTGGGGGACCAGGATATGGCCGAGGCGGTGCCATTCACGTTCGCCATTCCAGCGGGGCGGATGGCTCCGTTTGCCGTTGTCGGGCACTTCCGGGTTCGGTCCATGGAGGTCCACCGCCCTAGGTGATGACCATGGCGGCGGAGCGCAGCTGCTCCCAGCGGGCAGCAGGCTGGGCAGGGAGCTGAAAAGAGCTCTGCCACGCTACCGCGTGACAGGGCGACTGCAGATAAACACGGGTGTGTTGGGCATCTCGCTCATTGCTGGAGATGCCCCCACCTCGCCAGATCAGAGCGATTATTTGTAGCTTGATCGTGGCCGCCACCGTTGTCTGCCGTGTGATATCCCGGTGAGGGATCACGCTGCATGGCACTTTTCAAAAAGGACCGTGTTGATCTCCTGGGAGCCCCCGTGTTTACGGAAGGGCTCTTTGGATCGATCTCCTTGGTCACGTGGGTGAGGAGTAGGCTGCTTCTTGCTCATCCCCAGAGGAAAGAACACTGTCCCACATTCCCGGCCCCCTCTGTAAACTCCAGTATAGGAGCCAGCAGGTGGGCGCGTGCACATGAGTGGAATAAACCGTAGTGCTGTCAAAGCACTGTGCGGGTTCAAGAGAGTAGAGAAATGCATTCAGTGAAAACGATTGCATTTATCCCAGAGTAAGAGTCATCTCTCTCCACATTTCCACTTTTTACCATAAATGTCCGTTTCAAAGAGATGTCATTTGACAGAGCCGCGGCCCCACGGGAGCTGCCACGGTGCGTTCAAGAACCTCGGTAGAAAATCGGCCCTTTTTCTGTGTCAGCCCCATAGACTGTATATATAAATGGACGTAGGGTCCGTGACGTCACCCATAGGATTCTGCAGAGTTGCCGAGAAGCCCTTAGTAGGCGGAGTCGGCCACTAACGGCTCGACAGTGGCGTCAGAGTCTAACTCCCGCCTGCTCCAAATAAGGGCAAAGAGGCGGAGCCGAGGCGGGACCTGCTGCCTCTGAGCTGGAAGTAACAGAGCTAGCTCAAGCTAAGAAGCTAAGCTAACATGCTACCCATCTGCACACTGCCGTCACATTTTACGTTTCTAAGGTAAGCGGACATGAAACTATTCAGCAAAACTATAAATAATAATCTAAGTTATTGAGTTTTTAGCATAATACTAAAGAATCTTAAAATCCCTTAACGTTTGTATTCAATGTGCTAAATGCAACACTGGAATCAAGCAAATTAATATGTTTGCATGACATTAGTTATTTATATTTTGCTATCACTTAATTATACGTTTAATACATTTAAGTCAAGCTAAGGTACATGTGATGGTAGCTAGTTAGTGCTCTTACCTGTGAGGCCTCCTCCAAACAGCATTATAACCAGACTGTATCATTAAAACTACAAGTACCAGTTCTAGATCCTTGACTTTAGACAAACAATTCAAAAGACAAAATGTATTTAAAGACCCATCTTTATTTGAAGGTGCCTCTTAACCTGAGATATTAGTTATACAGTAATAGTATTGACAATCTAAAAAAACTGAGCAACTCAACAGTCAACTTTATATTTCTTATTGTCTAAAGCATTTATTATTTTCATTTTTCCCCTCTCATATTCAGTGTGGAGTGTGGACGGATTGAGACAGCGTGGTGTCCAGAGAGCTGCAGAGACTTCAGGGAGAAACCTCCGTGTGATGGACGTCCTGTCTGTTGGTTTGGAGAGGACTGAGGGTCTTTCCTCTGTGAGGAGGACCAGGCCTGATGGAGGAGCCCATGCATAGCTGATACCACCTGATCAGGCCTAGTCTGTCACTTTATTTGACTAAATGTGTTTACTTATACATTTAATAGGTTTACACCTTCTGTCCATATGTGCTTTTTTATTTAAAACATGTTTGATTAACTTTTGGTTCACATTTCAATAAATTGAATTTGTATTTGCACTCCTTTTGTCCATTATTCTTACTGAAAATGTTAGATTACACATTCACATCTGACTGAAGATTGGCCCCATTTATTTGTGAGGTTGCAAACTCTGCGGTACAAGGTACATGTTGTGAAGCTCATGAAGTGAGGCAAATAGAAATAATCAGCTGATGGAGTGTAGATGTGGAAATATGTGCATTCGATCAGCTGACTTTGTTTTCACAATAAAAGTAGTTTCTTAGTGAATGTCCTGTACTGAGGCCTGTACTACGA